>MU226428.1:2949472-2973235 GCA_018584345.1 Thuja plicata
TTATTTTGTAGAAGCTAACAATTTATGTTCTAGAGCTTATAATTTCAATTTGTTAATCAATTCTAGCTTAAAAGAACATACATTTCAAAGATTTCAAGCATTCTTTTTCATAGAATAGCAGCATTTTGCTCATATTTAGATGCAGATTTCTCACATTTGATGGCTATTTCACACACATTTACACTCTAAAAATCCTCCGTATTAGAGAAGGTCCGGTTGTTGACTCTCGTTCTGAGGGTACACTACAACAATCACTCCTAATTAGGAGGCAACAGGTCGCTTCAATCACGCTTGCAGAACAAACAATCCATGTTTGTGTTTGTGAGTTTCTTGATTGTGTAATGACTATGTTGCGTTTGTGTTGAATAGAGAGGTCACATTCGACATCAAACACATACTAGTGCCCTATTTTTTTATCAATGTCCACTCTGGACTCTATTCTGGTCCAATTTGGCTTGTCCAAGGAACCTAAACATTTTCTTACCCTATCTTCAACTGGTAGTGTTATTGGAAGGACATTTTTTTTTTGTTGATGGAGGTTTCTAACCCTTTCAAAGTGGGAACTAGTGACTATTGAGAGTCTTTCATTGCCTCTATTGAACTGGTGGGCATAGAAATCATAGAATCCTTAACTCCCTGCTGATTATCTTTTTTGGAAACAACTTCTTCTGATGCAGAGCATTGTGTGTTCTCATTTTCCATCAAGGTATCCATCTCCTTGAGATTGATCACTTCCTTTTCTCTGACTAGATTGATTTCTTCTTTGAGAGCCTTTCTTCTGGAAGTCCTCATGGGTGGAACAAGATGAGGAGACCTCTGCTTCTTAACTTTATATTTAGCATTTTTTTATTTTCAGATTTAGATGAACCTGCAATTGAAACATTTTCATTAGAACTTGGGATAGATTTTACAACATGGTCTTTAAGAACTGGACTTCTAGTATTGTGCCTTTTGTGAGGAGGTGGCTTTTTACTGGCAATCCATCTTTCAATTCTTTTTATAACATCGAGAGTCTTGATGTGGATACTCTCTCCTTCCTCTATGTTCTAGTCAATTTCAAGGAGTGGTAACCCCTAAACCTTCTCTTTATACTATTCATCAAATATCTCCTCATCTTCCCCCTCTTTTATTCCATTGGCATTAATGCCTGTTTGTGGATCAACTATTTGGCCAAGTGTAAATTTGCACCATAGTCTTCTTCTGACTTTGAAATCATCTGTACAATTTTCCCAGAAATCCTCCATTTTAGGGACCTGGCAAAATTCAGAAGGTAAATTGAAATTTTGCGTAGCATACGCCCTGATGTCAAAATCTCTCCTAGCCTAAAAGGTTTTCAATTTCAGTTTGTTCAATTCTTGCTCCAAATTAAGAGCATGAGAGGAATTCTTACATGAATAAGAACAAGGTTCTATAGGAAAACTATATTCAGCTCTTCCCTTCCTTTATTTGAGGTCTTTGTGTACATGGGATAACTGGCAGCCAACCTCAGTTATAACATGGAAATCCAGAACATATCTAGACAATTTGAATGGTTCTCCTTCAAATCTACCAACTCTTATGTAAGTAAACCTTCTGAATTGTATGAACAAACTCCCAAAAACATTAAGAAATTTCTTAGCCTCCTCTGACATTCTCTTTTCAATGTTCCCCTGCAATTCAAAAATCAACCTTCCTAAAAAACACCATTTACTTTAATAAAAATGTCAACATGGAATTCCTTCTGTAGATTGGGATAATAATCATACACCTTCATATTGGGAATAGGTACTTCATGATTTAAACCATCCCACTTTCTAGTAGAAGCCAACGCATAAAATAAATAAGAAGACATATAGAAACCATCAAACTTTTCTGAATAATTTTCTAGCTGATGATGAAGTTCATCAGCAATACAGTCTGCCCAATCAATGAAATTTTCTCCTCCCAAAGTTATTTGGATAAAAAAGTACATCCAGTCCTGCCAGTAATAAGCATGATTATTACCTTTGATCCTGTTCAACAAAATCAATAATTCTACAACTTCAGGCTTGAAATGATCTATTGTAAGGGGTTTAGGCAGCCTTGACCCTCCCCTTTTCACCTCCAACAACCATTTTTTGGTAATTTCATTTATGTAAATCTATTTCTTCGTTGAGAAAACAAAGTAGGAGGAAGCAATGGTCCATCCTTCATAAGGATCCTTTTCAGGAATACCCATTGCTGTGAGGATGACATCTCAATTTATGAAACTCAGAGGGCTTCCATCAATCTTCTTAATACACCTCTCTTAACTATCATACCTTTTAACACACTCCATTACTAACTCTAGACAGGGGGCCATTAGGGGAAATACTGTTACATCGGCTAAACCACTTAACACCACCTTCTCTATTAGAGAACCAGAAATAGGGATTTTGATTTTACTGTGAATCTCCTCTAAGGCACCCACTTTTATCATTGTGTCATCACACTCAGGAAGTGAACTAACCAAAGGGGAGGTTCATCCAAAATTTGGGAGCAGGGACTTCATATTTCTTAAGGAAAATACTTATAAAATACCGAGACTTGCAAAAGGAAAATAAAGCCTTTCAATATCAAACTTTTTCAAATGGCCTCAATTTCAAACAGGGACTCTGGGAGAGAAAAACACTAACCTGGAGATTTTGCACACTCTAATATTCTTAGGATGAGAGTATACCTTCTTCTGCTCCACCAATTTGATTTTACCAGAAAGATTTCACCATAAGACAGATAGCACAAACTCTTATTTTATAATAGATTTTCCGACAAAATGTGTAAGATTTGCATTTAATGACAATGTTGGCTCTTAATTAAATGTGGTAAGAGTTCTCTCCTGATGCGATCATTAATAATTTCACCTCTAATGATGATTATATCTGCAACACCCGTGGATAAAATTATTACATGCCAGCTGTTACTTCAGTCATGTCACTGCTATCTTTTCAGCTGTTCAACACGCAAGCTTCGGTTGAACTGTGTACTTTGTTATAGCCTAGTTCACAAATTAAATTCAATCGGTAATAAGGCATTACTTCCTTTTGGTGTTTTTGTGGAAAAAACTTAAACTCTATTATACTTTATGCAAGATGAAGACTGCAATTGAACCTTGAACCTTGAACTAGACAAGTTCAAGATTCAAAGTTCAACGGGAGATTGGACTTTACAAACCACGCTGTTGATTTTAACATAAAAGAGAAGAAAGGAAAAACACACCACAAGGCAACATTGAACCTTGAACCTTGAACCTTGAACTAAGTAAGTTCAAGATTCAAGTTCAACTGACAAGAAGAAAATGTAAACTATACTCAAAGATATGATGACATTTTTGCTTTTAAGATGGTAAACTCCTGATTTTAGGAAATGATAAAATGTAGGGTATGAGTCAAAAATCAGGGATAACAATAGATCTTACTAGGTACAAGGACTCTTGAGGACGCGGGATGAACTTAGTAGCTTTGGTTTCGCAGACCAGGGAGTCAACCAAAAAAGGAATCCAAAACAAAAATGGGGCAAAGCAAAAAGAAAGAAAGAAAAGAAAGAAAAAAACAACAAGGAAAGCAAGCCAAAAAGATGGAAAATATACAATGAGGTGAGAAAAAGCTAATTACATTTGGTACAGCTTCAAATATTGACCATTAAAGATCAATGGTAGAATAGTGGAATCTTGACGCTCAAGAACAAATGAGTTACTTCCCATGGATTTTCTGATAATAAAGGGTCACTTCCATAATGATTAGAATTTGTTGTGAGCACCTCTAGGTTCTCTCCTCTTATCCCATAGCAAAACCTAATCTCCTTCCATGAAAATTCTCGGCCTGGCCCGTATGTCAAAAATTTTCTTCACTCTGGCCTGATGTAATGCTATTTGGTCCACCATCTCTTCTCTTTCATCCTGGATCTTATTGAGATACATAATTCTCTTTTCTAAACCATCCTGGAAAATTTATCCTTCAATTACTTTCTGCGATTTTGTTGCTACCAGATCTAAAGGTAGAGACAATTGAGCTTCATCACCGTATACCAACTCAAATGGATTCATTCTGATTCCCCTTTTAGGAGAAGTATGATCCACCAAAAGAGCCTCATACAACCTCTTATGCTATTCTCTGGCATTATCATTCACCAATTTATTCATAATTGATATCAGGCTCTTGTTGCTCGATTCTTCCTGACCATTCCCTTGTAGGTAATAATTAGATGCATGTGAAAGATGGATACCATGATCATAGAAAAACATCTAAATGCTGAAAAGTACAAATTGTAATCAATTTTCGTACATTGAGATAGCTCTCACTGCCTGTTTTCCCACATTGGATTTTCCATGTAAAAATATTTGTGTCCTTGTGTGTTTCACTTTTTCTTCAACTATTTATATCTGTACATGTATTAAATGAAATTATTGGTAAATGAATGGTAAGGATTTAATATATGCTGATTCACCCCTACTGCCCAACATCTAATAGTGTTCAACAAGTTTATTTATTTCTATATGCTATGTTTTATTTCCAATGTAGGATATGTATTATGATGTAACTTTGCATAGGGTTAGGCTATATGAGTTTCTATAGACATATTCTTTCTCTATCTTATAAATTCTTAATCATGTTGATCCATTATAACCGAATTGATACTAAATATATTGGATCAATATTTAGAATTTGGATTTCTCCAAAAAGCCATTGTACCATTCTTTATGTATATATTATAATTTGAAATTAATTGATCATATTTTGTATAAATTGATCCTCTCATTTGTTAGTAGTGGAAATATTTCTATTTTTATCTTCCTTTCAACATTATGTAAATATTTTAAAAGGAGGCTAATAGGTAGACGTTACAAATACTATTACAAGCCATAGCCCATAAGGTTATATGGGATTCATACAGAACTTCATTAGATCATATAGATTTGGCCATTCTCATATAAAAAAAACCTCATGAAGGTCATCACGGGCAAGAAAATGTTTAGTCAAATCCCATTAATAAGTGAAGAGACAACATTGAATAACATTAATTCACTAATTGAGTTTATCTTTCTTAGGAGAGGAATTTTAATCTTTAAAAAACTACTGATAACGGAAAAAAAATTCAAGAATGCAAACAATATTTGTTTAGTGTTGATTAGATTCTTCAATGTTCTTAAGTGAATAAGAATCATATAAAGCTCTCAAGTAAATAAAAAAATCCTTATTATCCAATGAATTCAATCTTTTATTTTAGATAATCTGTAAAGTTATTATCATATAATTTTCTTCTATTAGCAAGGTAATCAACTCAATGTTTTAGGGAAGGTGCAAGAGCTTCTATATATTATGATTTTGTGAAGAGTATCTATGTTTTTGGATTCATATAAAACATGAGAAAAGACCATTTAAAACCCATATCCCAAAAGGATTATTAGAATTTATGATAAAATCCATCACATCGTAGAGTGGTATGTTTGGCCATGATGAACACAACCTCACAAAGGTCATCTTGGGTGAAAATTATTCTAAGTTAGGAGAGGAATCTTAAATCCAAATAAATAAAATTTTTTTGAATGAAAATTAGCTTGATGAGGAGAGCGACCTTCAAGATTTAATTTTCATTATTGACTAGGAAATGTGACAAGGTCCCCAAAATTTAAAAACAATCATAGAAACTCTATCCCCAATTTTGATCCAATAAAGATAGGTTATTTTGAGCTTCCCTTAAAAAATTATTAGTATTAAATTAATTGATTAGCAAGTTCTAGCCACTCATAATTATAGCTCAAAGGTGCAAATAATTTCTCATACAAATTATGGTTGTGTGAAAATTATTTTGGTGGAATGTTAAATTGCCCTAGCACCAATAAAGTCATTAGAATATGATACACTTATTAGAAATATCCCACCACCCAACCTATCTTGTTTAAAGATAACAATATGACTCTACATTCCAAAAAACATCAAATATGTGAACTTTTAGAGGATGAGTCAATAAAAACATGCTAAGGAAGAATTAAGTTATCTTATTGGATTTGGAGAACTAGTATTCAATAATATTACTATTGTTTAGTGATCAAAGAGATCCATTTCTATAAGGATCAACTAGCAAGGAAAAAGATCTTGTAAAAGAAAGGAAATGTAAAGAGGATAATGTGTGGCTCTATCAGATCATTTACGAGTGACTATCGATATTAAAGGCGACCATTATATCCCTAAGGGTCATACTTGAGAATAATTTCTGCCTGATTTTATTGGACAGAGTGGAAACAGAGAAACTCCAAAATTAGAGCCCATGAAAGATCCAACTACGATTTGTTCACTTGATCATAAAACATGCTTTCAAAGAAGAAACAGTCAACAAAATAGTTAATCAAAATATAATTTCACATCATTTACAGTTAATATTAAAAAAACTATTGCCTTTCAAAATACCTTGGATACAAATTTCCAAAGTATCTGACATAGGAGTCACTCTCTTACACTTTGAAATCAACAATGATGAATCACGAAGATTTGAAATCAATTAAATAAGAAAAAAAAACCATCCCAAGCCTAATGGAAACTAAAGTAAAATGCGAGAAAACAATAGGGGAGATCTTCTCAATGCATATTCTAGTTTTACCATCTAAAAGTGAGTGAATGTATAATTTTATTTTTTATTTTTTTAATAGTGTATTTTAAGCTTTTATGATTTCCAATGATACAAGGATGATTGTGCGAAGAAAGGGAGAAATTGCATAGCTTAGCTTTGAAACACTTCATTACCCTTCATTGCACTATATTGTTGATTTCTTCATGTTCGATATATAACTGTCAATTTTCAAAGAGACAGCTTGAAGGAAAATGTCTTCACTAGAGCCTGAAGGTATTACCTTTTTCGCCTCTTCCAATATAATTTCGATATCAGATGTCTCCACATCCCACTTGGTCTTACACATTATACTAGCAATATTATTAGCAGTAAGACCCGCGACTGCACTCTTCTTCAATAACATTGTAGAAATGCGCAATACAAGGCATGATTCAGGAGATATCTTTAATTTATGAAGCATAAGCATTTCAATATCCTTTTCTGCATCTAATGATTCTATATACTTGAGCATCTCCGGGCTATAAGGCATATCTGCCTGATGCCAGTCTCTCCATTCTAGTGTAATGTCTTCAAACTATAACAATGCAACATACCAACAATGAAAAAGAAAAATTAAAAATTATATTGGTTCAAATTTAAGAAGGATTGGAAAATCAAATTTGTGGTGTTCTTTAAATTATACTAGTACAAATCCAAGGAGATTTGGAAAACAAAATTTGTGGCATTATGAAATTCTTTGACAATTTGATTTTAAATAGATTTATAGCTTTCATTTTTTTTTTAAATAATTAATCTATTGCTTTTTAGTATTGGAAAGAAAAATTGATACTTTTGTTGCCACTAAGTAAATAATAGCTCATATTAAAAGGTGGATAATTCAGTAGTTGGAAATGCTAATTTATGAGGCAAAACCTTCATAATAATTTATAATCTCTTATTTATCAAGTATAGAACCCCATCCAACTATTCATCCATCTCTCTTATTAATGAAACTAAAACAAATTAAATAACACATTCAAAAGATTGAATAATAAATTAAATACCTTTTCTTGAACATTAGCATCACTATTTTAATTTTTGAATACAAAAACTAACTAGAACTGCATCACCCAATGGAGAACAAAAATGAGTTAAGGGGTCACTTACGCTCTCTGGAAGGCAATAACCATGATCTATGGGAACAAGTCGATCTGGAGAATCTATGTTTTTCAAACACAAAATATTCCCCAAATGCCTATCTGCATTTGCCAGTCTAATATCCAAAATAGAAATCATGTGCACATCATTTACAGGAATATTACTTGATCCCACCTCTTCACAACTGTAACCCTTTTGGACATACTTTTGTATGGAACCGAACTTGATTTTGTTCATTTCAGAATTGTTATTAAAAGCATCATGGGAACACTTAACTAACATAGTAGGAGGAACCCCGGCAAAACCAACTTGATCATCACCATTACTTCTTGGACCACTGAGAGGGTGATCTAATATGTAAGCTGCAACTTCCTTATACCAGCCCTCGCCAGCTTTAACACCCCTTTTCATTGGACTCTCTTTGCTAGTTGAAGTATAGTTTTTAGGGTTGTTATCAGCAAAAGGCTCTTCATCCATTGGCTTGAAGACTCCAACTATGTGCCCTTTTTCATTTGGCATGAAGTATACTCCTCCTGTTCCATCTGACACTTTAATAGGAGACTGCCCTGATTCTAAACCTCGTCTTATGTCTTTTATCATGTCTTCACAAACAGGAGATATTTGGTGTGTAGAACTAGGAACCAGTGGTTCTATAATGATATCATCTCTACTTCTGCTTCTGCTTCTTTTGCTGCTTCTACTTTCGCTGCTTCTCCTTCTGCATTGGTCTAGCCACATATCAATAGATTTTCTAAGCTCTTTTGTAGGGACTGCATAGTTCATGATTTTCTGAATTGTCGAAGTCATTTTTACTCGAGAATTCTGAGTGCTTAGAAACCTACTGACAAATACTTCTGCCAAATGTCTTCTAATTCCGTGAGCATGTTTGAAAACGTTTTTTGAGTGGATCTCTTGTAGAGGAAAGGAAAAAGAAAGGAGAGACGCGACTCTTGGTGATGGCCTACGCTGCATTAGACCACTAGACAAAAGTTAAAGAAACAATTTATATGATTTATATAGTCTTCGATTTTGTTAAGAAAATAAGTGGGTAAATAAATGGCTGGTCTTAACCAGCACACTCTAAGAGCTGACCGCGCTTAGGTGGCTGGTGTGGGCCCATTTGTTCCGTTACTTTTCCAGTGCATGTTTCTGTTCTTCTAAGCAATCTTGCTATCCGTGATATTCTGCAGTTACTCTTAGTGTCTGGCGATAACTAAAGCCGTTTGTAGACGCGGGTGAATTTAAATTTTTAAATTGACTTTATCCCTCCCTTTGACTTCTAACAAGTTTCTGTATTGGTATGGGGGATACGTGGATTCCAAATTACAGACAAGCGATATGCCAGAGGAGAACCCTCAAGGCTATGAATATGGACAACATTGAGAAGAAGAGGACAGGACCATGAAGCTGGTCGTTGAAGAAGCCTACTCCAACTCCATGTTGAGCAAAACTAATAACCCACAGCTTACCATGCATTTAAACATATGCAATTTGAAATATGTTGCGTCATTGCTGATTATAATTTGTAGGTGAAATATCCAGTTTTACCATGCATATATGTACATAGGTTTTGAGCATTGTGTTTGAAAGATTTGCACAGTAAATCTTACTAGTGGAAACAAAAATTTTGGTCATAGAAAACATTTGGTCAGAAAAATAGTTGGAAAATGAAATTAGATAATTAGTGTGTTCACTATAATTTTAATGGTTGAGAGAAGGTATATAGCTCACGATTAATTTTTGGCATGGTTATTTTTCTACGTATTGTTAATTGGTTTCAAGTATTTGGGAGCACATATCCTACATTTCTTTAGTTCTTTCTTCTGACATGACAACTCTTTTGGAATGGCCAAGCTCTACTTAAGCTGTTGAAGACTTCTTATAAATTTTGATTCACTCTGTACTATGGATTTCAATATAACGGCAAAAAATTATATTAATTTTTTATAAGTAGTTGCAAAGTGGGTGTTTCTTAAAATTATTTTTGATGTATCAATTGTTTTCAATTTTTAAAAAAAAAAAAAATCTTTCAGCATTAAGAATAAGCAATCATTACAAGAGAAAGATTCTTTCAAATTCATAAATAATGGATTTTTAAAAAATAACCTAACTTTTGAGCTATTATATCTCTACCAAGACTCAAGCAACATCTAGATAGTTTTAAATCATATTCAAATTTTGGAATTTTCTTCTAAACATATAAATTTGACTATTGAATGATTTCTATGTAAGATGCGTATGCTAAAGATACAAGAAAAGACAAACTATTTTCTAATATATAATTCAACTTCAAAGTTCATTTATTATTTTATATTATTTAAAATTATATAAAGTGAATCTTAACATATTGGCTAGTTATTAAAGGTAATTTTGTTAGGGTTTTGGCATTCACATTCTTGATACAATATTTAATTTTGAAGTGGGAATTGGTTTATTATTATGTGTCTATTAGAAGACATTGTACAATGTCACTTGTGGGTATTGTTAGTCTCTATAAATAGCCTCAATCATTTTGCTACTCGATAAATATTTTTGATTAATGATAAAATAGGTTTTAGAAGGCACTCAAAACTTTTTACAAAATGTTCTAACAAAATAAACATTAATGCACAATAAACAAAACCTGCAATGAATCACCACAAAGGAAACAACAACTAGGAATTAAAAACCAAGGAACTAGCCAAAATACTAGAGAGGCCTCAACAAGAAAGATCAAGGTCACTCAACCCAAATCTAGAGTATAGAGACGTACAATAGGTGTTTAAAAAAAAAATCTTTTCACTTCATGCAATGCTAAACCCAACTGCTCCTAAAGATCCTTTTAGAGAGCCTCCCTCCACAATACCATGAGAGATTCATCCTCTTCAATCTCCTCCTAGATGCTATATTTCTTAGTCATCTCTTCATTCTCTTCATCCGCGAACCTTTGAGATTTCATGTACTAGATCCCAACAAAATTTTGAGGAGCATTTATTTCTCCACTCAATCAACCTCCTAATCATCCATCTCTTAAGCTTTATTTTTTTTTCTTTTATTGATCACATCACAGAGATCAATATATTTTTGCAACCTATGATGAATATAGAAAATATTAGCAATTAATATATCTGTTTATTTGATCTTAATTCAATATCATATATTGATAGCGAACCCCAATAGAACTATTTTATTTATTGTTATATAAAGAAACTAAAAAATCATTTAAAGATATGTATTTTCACAACATAGAATAATCATAAAGCTCATTAAAATTTAATCTATTTTCTTTTGCAATGCATATTCATAATTCTTTGATAAGCCAATAAGTATATTCATAGATATCATGTTAGGGTAATTGGAGGAGAATAATAAGTCTAGGTTAAATAACATATGTTTGTCCTAATCAAAATAAAAATTGGTAAATGCATCATTCTTAAAATTTTGTAAGTTTGACCAAACCTAATTAGCATGCACATGGTGCTTCATGGTTCCCAATGGTAGGATAACTATATTGAACCACTTTTGGTTAATTTTTCATGAACTAAACCACTTTAAATTAAATCTTAACATTTCAAGTTTTCCTCTAACAGATGGGGCTCTCCAATTATTTTGGTTCTTCTTCCTGCACAATAAATGAGAGACCTTATATTGTGTAAGAATAAATAGAAATGTTGCACTCTATTAGAATTATGTATGATATTTACCTCATTAATACTAATTTCTTGTTGAAAACCCACCATCTGTTAGCAATGTTTGGTAAGGTTGGCTTTGCACTTGTGTTGGCTTCTAGTGTTAACTCACCTTTGGAACCAATCTAAGAGATTTCTTATGAATTTTATCTTAGTCAAAACAAGTATATGAATCTAATTCATGGCATGCCCCTCATCTTTTCATCACTTTAATATCCTTAAACTGTCTAAATAATCGAAGTGTTGAAGTGGTAGGGGTAATTTTATTAATTCGTATGTGTTATCTATATTTTGGTCTATCAATATTTCTTGTATTGTCATGCTCTCCTTATATATTACTTGAATATAAATATTCATGCATTTATTATAATTCTCTTGGGTGTTGGTCTTTTTGGATTTTTGGGCAATTAGGCTCCATCCCAATTGCACACTTGTTCACCCAATCTAAACGGTCTAGTCTAAACCCTTAAAAAAATATTGATGTATAGAATCTTTAGGATTCAAAGTTGTTATGGTTTGCATACTAGTCATCCAGGTCTTATATTTTTTAATTGTTGTAAAGGAGTTTTGGTATACACCACAACAACATCATATTTTTATCCATAAATTTTTTAAAAAATCATGTTTACCAATCAAATCAGATTTTATGTCATTTGTATTAATTTCATGCACAAAGATCTATTGTGTATTATAGAATCAACCTCGATTAATTCTATATTACATTTTTCTATAGATTAAAAAGACCTTCAGATTGTTATAGAGTCAAATAAAATAATAAAACATTATTAGGATCATACTTGGTTGTGAGTTGTACTAGTTGGTATCTAAAATCACATTATGTGATCAAGTATGAAACTAAATCAAGTAAGATGATATGTTTTCTATATTGATTCAATTTCATAGTTATAGAATTGATTTTGGATTTGACCCTAAATTTTCATAGACAACCTAAAAAAACCTACTCACATATACTATCTACTATGTATACCTTTAACAATTAAGTGGTTTAAATGTTTAAGTAGTTTTGAAGACAAGTCAAACAATATTGTAAAATAGATATCTATAACTATGACTGGTGATGCAATTTTTAGTGTGAACGAGGCTATTTCCTATTTATTTTTTCATTTTATAGTGTGAATGATGCATATTATCTAACTACTTCCTAGTTAGATCTTTTTCACACATATTAATAGGTTAAAATTTACTTCTAGGAAGTTACAAATATTTCTAGAAGACTTTGTTTGCATGTGATATAATCTTATAGTTGTATTACATCATAGAATTAAGAAACTTATTATCATCCTATTTAGTCCTATCCGTCAAACTTTCCTATAAAGCAAGACATCATATGTACATTTTATTCTTTTCATCTCATAATAAAAAAAATGCTGAATTTTGATCTCATATTCTCATCTTTGATCATTATATCCAATTCATTATGCATCAAAATCAATCAATATTTTTATCTTGTTGCTTACTTATAAAAGTAAATATTTGTTGTTACAGGTTAATCATGACGGCCTGAATCTATTGGTGACTCTAACATGGTATTAGAGCTTTTAATTTGATATCCCCTTCTCAAATCTATGAAATAATTAGGTCAGAGATTTTGTTGGGTGCACTTTAATAAAATAGGCCTCAATATTAAGTCTAGAAGTTTGGAAAACTTCCCTTTTTAATACGGATATAACCGATCAAGTAAGGTATTGAAATGCCTTCTCCCGCTAATTTTTACCGCTTAACAGGTTTGAAATTTTCTGCATGAGTGTTGGCTCCTGGTATGGCTAGTCCAGGGATCATCGGTGGTGGAGTCCCTCCTGTAATGCTACCATAGTCTTATGTAGTGAATGGGGCATGTTGACCTATTGGCTCTGCCTCTTATGCAGACATTGTTGCTATTGAAGCATATATTAATGGCTCATTGTCCTATGCTCTTCCTACTCTTGGGAGAGGAGGCTGTTGTTCCAGATCCATAACGCCTGTCTCTTTAAGTGATCCCATAGTGGTAAATCTAGAAAAATGATATAGTTGATGAGATCTTTAATACTCTAGAGTAATTTTCCTCTACTGCTGCTATCTTTAGATTGAGGGGTTTTTGGACCTCTCTATCAGACCTGCATGCGTGGATATCCAAACATTGGGAACCTATTTTATCTGATATTGTTCAGATATTCCATGTGGAAAAGGGTTTCTTTATTGCAAAGTTTGACAATGCTCAAGATAGGAACACTATTTTGTGTGATAGTTGTTTCACTTGGGAGGAGTGTTTTCCCCTAATGGCCAAACCTTGGCATCAGAATTTTGATCCTCTTACTGAGACTTTTAATAAAATACCCTTATGGATGAGGCTTCCGAATCTTTCGATGTATCTTTGGATGGATTCTCTTCTGGAAGCTGTGGGAGAAGCTATTGGGGATTTTTAGATGGTTTATTTAGTGTCCTCTAACATTTTCACACTACGTATGCTCGTATCCTAGTGGAGGTTGATATTTATAAGGGTCTCCCAGAGAAGATAACTTTGGCTTCTCCTAGGGGCTCTTGGATCCAGACTCTAGATTAAGGGGGAATCCCGGTCAGATGCAGAAAGTGCCAAAAGACTGGCCATATTGCTGCCCGATGTTTTTCAGATAGGGTAAAATCAAAAAAATTGCCTTCTTGGTGTGTGGGTGTTGCTGGCCACTATTATACAGTTAGAAAAGTTTCTAAGGATGGGGGTTTGGCTGGTGCCCCTTCTCACGATGATCACACTACTGCTGATGATACTGATGTTGTCTCATATGATGTCTTGGCTCATATAGGTGATGTTTTCCTTTTCGGTCCTGCGGATTCTGATCTTGACCGGAATGTTGATGTTGTATCTAGATTAGCTATCATGGGCCTTCTAGTGTTGTATTTTTTCTGCCCAGGTTTCTCAAGGGGGATTTGGAGAATGGTCGTGATGTTGTCCCTATCTCATCTATGGATACTTGTGTGGCATGCCTTTCTTCTCAGGTTGTGGGCTCTTCTGCTAATTCTTTGACGTGAAAGAATGCTACTAAGAATGTGGAGGAAGAATGGACAATAGTTAAAGGAAAGAAATTAAAGTCTCCCAAGCTTTCTTTTGATATGATTTTACGGTCACATAAGGGTGGGCTTAAATGATTTTCTTCATTTCCCTTTATTGTGGATTGCTAGTCTAGTCTCGGTTTCATTCTTGTTGGAATGATTGTTTGTTCCCTTTGGTGTGTTATGTGTTGTTTCACAGCATTTTCTTTTTTCTCTTAATGTTCTATCTTTCGTTGTTTATTTGTAAACGGTTTCAGGTCGTTTCAAAACCTATTTTTACTTAATCAAAACTTTCCATTTTAATACTTGACACTATATTTTGTTAACATTTTTTTAAAAGTGTTTAAATAATTTGTAGATTATTTTCCTATACTTCCATGGAATTCATACATTATTGATCCACCATATGACACTTTCCATTTTTAGTCTATAGATGCATCAATAAAGTGCCTTTAAAATATACATCTAGAATTTTTTATGTCTCTATCACCTTCAATTTCATGGAGTATAACTTTGTGGGATATCTATGTTAACTAGCATAATGGCTGTAGATTTTGGTTTTTAATTCCTCTTTTCTTGGATCCTTTTCCTTTATAAAGGTTTTATATGTGCAATCCAATTCTATTTTTCACCTCTTCTTGATGAAAATTTATACCATCTAATTCTTAGTGTCAATAATTACTCTTTGGATAGGATTAAAAAATTATAAAGGTGTTATATAACTCATGATTCTATTAGGATATCCTAAGAAAATCATCATCCACTAGTCATTATATAACATTGTGTCCCTGTGTTTGGTAGTGTTATGTGAATACTTATGTTGGATGGTAACTTTATGAGCTAGGTAACTAACCTAAATTGTCTTGTATTATTTATTATGTTAATACTATATTATTGTTGTATTAGTCTTTATATATCATTTATTGTTGATAATAAGCTTGTTCTTAAATGATGTTGATTATTCCACCTAATTTCACGACATATCTTAAGAATATAAAAGTTAAGCTAATTAAATTATGATAATATATCTAACAGTGTATATTAAGTTTATACAAATATTTTTAAAAATAATATCAATTATCATTTATAAATCTATATATACACCTAAGTTAAATTTCAACTTAATCTATATTAAAAAACTACAAAATATATTTCAAATATAAATTAATATTTACATACTCTTTGATATATAAATCAATAAGGTAATAAAAAATAATAAAATAATCAATTTTAAATCTAAATAATATTGATAGGGAAAACTAAAAGATAAAACTTTCAATATCTTATTGTAGTTTTCTCACACAAATGGCTGCAATATATTGATATCTTTAAAACCAAAAGATAAATAAAAATAAAAGAAAATTTGAAAATTAAAAAAATAAATATTTTTTTAATAAATAAAGATAAAGTAAAAAATAAAAATATAATAAAATTCAAATAATTGTAATAGGAAATAAAATACCTATTATTTGAATAAAATAGATTTTATAATATAAAATAATTTATAAATTAATAGATTAAAATAATTCATAAATATATAAATAATTTTATATTCCCACAACGGTTCCTATTCCAAAGCTCCTAACAAGGGTACGGGAGCCTTGCTTTATGTGCCACATCTTTGTTTCTCTGTTTTACATACATGTTTACGCATTTCCCATTAGAATATTTCACAAATCCCTAGATCCTTCCAGTGTAGCATCTTGTCATATGCTGGTGGGCGGGATAAATTTAGTTTAAAAATTTAAATTCACCCGCATCTACAAACACTTTAGTTAAAGACAAACAGTGAGAGTAGCTGTTGACTGTGGCGATTAGAAGGATTTCTTAGAAGAACGGAAACAAATAGGTGAAAAGTAACGGAGTAAATGGGCCCCGCACCAGCCACCTAAGTGCGATCAATGCTTAGAGTGTGTTGGTTAGGCCCAGTTGGAGATCATAGGTATTAAATCCATATAGTCGAAAGATGTTACTTTTAAAGAATGTATAGTGGTGAGCGGCTCCAGAAGAGATTTCTTGCATACGGAAACAAATACATTATTGATCCACCATTTGACACTTTCCGTTGTTGATCTATAAATGCATTAATAAAGTGCCTTTGAAATATACATCTAGAATTTTTTATGTCTTTGATACCTTTGATTTCATTGAGTATAACTTTGTGGGATCTCTATGTTATGATTAAGAGGAAAACTCATTTTGAAAGGGCCTAAAACCTAATACAAGAAGGTTTTGAAGGGAACTTGAAACCCTATACAAAGATAGAGGATTAAGGGTACCCTAGACACAATAGACCAACCAGAAACAAAAGGCTAGTAACCCCAAGAAACACCCAAAATATCACTGCCCAAGAATAGATCAACAACCCAGAAAAAACATACCCACACCACAACACAAAATAAAACACTAGAGGACAGAAACAAATGGAGAGTGAACTACCCTTTAGTCCCCTTCTTGTGGGATGGAAGTGTCATATCAAAAAAAGGGGAGGAATTCTTAGAAATTTTGCCTTTAAGCGTGATCCAACCTTCTTCAAATCTAGTAGTTGCATCATGCACGCACAAAGAAACCAAAGTTGAAGATCCAACCCACTGAATTGGAATAGAATCACCCAAAGATCCTATAGGGCTAGCCGAACCAACACCCTCAAACTTGCCAGCAGAAATCTTGACATCCTTTTGCAGAGAAAGAGCATGTCCTATTCCAGTAAAAGGGGTAGTACGAGAACCAACAACTACAATAGCCACAATAGGAACATCAAGAGACAACACATAACCAAAAGTACCAGAAGGAACAGGACTAGAGCTAGAAACCACACGAAATCTAGCTGGAACAACAAGAGGCAAATCAGGGCAAGAAACCCCCTCAACAACAATAGGCACTTGATTACCTATATTAGGACCATCATCCTTCCTAGGTTGAGAGGATCTTTTTAGGATAGTGTAATGTTGGGTAGTGGCACCCTTCCACCAAGAAGGAGAAGATTTCTTCTTCTTGGAATCAAAGCCACATTGGGCTGAGATGTGACTAGACTTAAATCATTTCCAACATCTAAAGTGAATCCCCTCATATTCAAGCTGTTGGATCCAAGATCCCAAAGTTGAATCAATTTTGATTTCAGCTGGGAGTCCCTTCGACGTGTCAAGTTCAACTACGGTGCAAGAAAAAGTGAAATGATAAATGTTGTAAGAATCTTGATCCAACAATAGAAAATACCTCAAAGCCTTACCCATTTCCTCAAGGATATATTCTTGCCAAAAATGAAGGGGGAGGTTAGGGAATCTAACCCATATAGGGATCTTACTAAAGACTTCAGAGGAAGGATTGAAATTGGCGTGCCAGGGCTTTACCATAAGCATAAACTTGTCATCCTCTCAACAATAATAATAATCACATGTGATCTTAGTTTGATCCTCAACATTATCAAACTTTGCAATAAAAATCCCTTTTTTCCATTGGAAAGATATGAACAGAACCTAATAGTATTAGTTTCCATTTTTGAGAGACCCATCCATGCAGTTGGGGGAGGCTAGGCCAAAAACCCTGAAAACAACAAATCAATCCATGAGACTTAAATATTTCAGTATTGTTTGCCAAATCCTCATTAGACTCCAAAGAAAGCTTTACAGAAAGAGAACCACACATTGGAACCGGAGCGATACTGAACAAAACCCTAGGTCCTTTCTCAACCACAGTCAATTTATACACAATCTTGGCAAAAGAATCCACTAGCCACTTAGAGGCCTTAGAAGCAATACCAGCAGTCCCAAGAGAGAGGCTCAGAGATTTGTCTATAGCTGAAACCCTAGCCACAGACACAGAAGGCACCAACACCACCACAACATCCTACAGATTAGAGCAGGAAGGGTGGGCATGAAGAATAGTCAACACCACAAAGGAAGGAGAATGGACAAGCAAGGGATATCCATCAAGGACATGAGGGATCAAACCACTCTTTTCATCTGCACTAGCATGCACAGGATCGTGCACAGGAGCAGCACGCATAGGAGCTGCACACACGGGAGACATAGAAGGCACTAAGACCACCACAACCTCCCGCGAATCAAAGCAGGTAGGGCATTTATGAAGAACAGGTATCATCACGGAGGAAGGAGACTACACAAGGATCTCTATGTTAAATAGCTTAATGACTAATAGATTTTATTTTTTAATTCATCTTTTCTTGATTCCTCTTCCTTTATAAAGGTTTCAAATATGCAATCTAATTCTCCTTTTCTCATCTTCTTGATGAAAAAAATACCATCTAATTCTTAGTGTCAATAATTTCTCTTTGGATAGCATTAAAGAATTATAAAGGTGTGATATCACCCATGATTCTATTATGATATCCTAAGAAAATCATCATCCATTAGTTATTATATAACATTGTATCCCTATGTTCGCTAGTGTTATGAGAATAATTACTTTGGATGGTAACTTTATGAGCTAGGTAACTAACCTAAATTATCTTGTATTATTTATTAGGTTAATACCATCTTATTATTGTATTAGTCTTAATATATCATTTATTGTTGATAATATGGTTGTTCTTAAATGATGTTGACTATTCCACCTAATTTCACCACATATCTTAAGAATAGAAAAGTTAAGTTAATTAAATTATGATAATGTATCTAGCAATGTATTTAAATTTTATATAAATATTTTTAAAATTAATATCAATTGTCATTTAAAAATCTTTAAATACACCTAAGTTGAGTTTCAGCTTAATCTATATTTAAAAACTACAAATTATATTTCAAATATAGATTAATATTTACATCTTCTTTGATATATAAATTAGTATAGTAATAAACAACAACAAAATAATCCATTATAAATCTAAATAATATTCATAGGAAAAAACTAAAAGACAAAACTTTCAACATCTTATTGCAGTTTTCGCACACAAATGACTGTAATTTATTCATATCTTTAAAACCAAAAGATAAATAAAAATAAAAGAAAATTAAAAAATTAAAAAATAAAGATAAAGTACAATAAAAATATAATAAAAAAATTAAATAATTTTAATAGAAAATAAAATAATTTTTATTTGAATACAATAGATTTTATAATATAAAATAATTCATAAATTAATAGATTAAAATAATTAATAAATAAATAAATAATTGATATACCCACAACGGTTTTTGTTCCAAAGCTCTGCAAATTGCATTTTCTTGAAAGCTTTTGAACAAAATTGTTTTCCGCCTATCCTGCAATCACGTGGAGCATCTTGTCATATGCGGGTGGGCGGGATAAAGTTAGTTTAAAAATTTAAATTCACCAGTGTCTACAAACACTTTAGTTAAAGACAGACAGTGAGAGTAACTACTAACTGTCGTGGTTAGAAGGATTGGTTAGAAGAGAAGAAAAAGATAGGTGAAAAGTAACTGAGTAAATGTGCCCCACACCAGCCACCTAAGCATGGTCAGCACTTAGAGTGTGCTGGTTAAGCCCAGCCTAAATAAATTAGTAATATTGTATACCATTGAATGCATGGGTCATGAACCCTTGTACATTGTACATAGATATTATCATTTATTCTGACAAAAAATTAATTATTATTTTTTTTTCCGCAAAAGTGGATGAGCCATTGAATATATTATTATTTTTATAAAATTGATTCAAAAAAGCTCAACGGGGAAAGAATCAGTAAGAAAACCTGGCATCGTCGCTCAAAATAAAAAGATCATTGATATTTACAACTATTTATATCGACGATTAATTGTTCAATCATAAAATTCAAAGATTATCCTTCCTACCATATTTACAAAATTTGAGCAATTAAACTATAAAATCATCATAATTTAACAGTGTTTGATCATAATTCAAAATATCAAAAATTTGCGTAGCCATTTTTACTCCATTTCTGCACATTCCTCCCCATGTGCAGCCACCAAATCACCTGACGTGCACTCCCAGCCAGCAAACGAATGGATGTGAGGAGATGTCTCCCATCCTGACCTGCTATCTAAACCCAAATCACTAGGAGACTGAGTGGTTACCTCTTGCTCCCATTGACGAATTTGCACACCAGATTGAGGCATTTTCCATCTTGCACCAGCAGCCGCCTCCCCTGACATAGTCATTGATCCGTGTTCGTGCTCCCGAGCAGCTTCAACATTAACATCTTGTGAGCCACACCTCATTCCCTAAGTCTGAGGATGTTCCCAAAAAGAGATCCCTGAAGAAATCCCCTCGTAGCTCTTTAATGTTGTTGGAATTATATTCAGATAATTTGTACTGAGAGGGGAGGGGTGAATCAGTACCTCTAAAACTTTTCTTGGATATCCCATTAACCCTTAGTCATCAGTTTGTAATTTAACTTATCTATCTGTTCATCTTTCTTTATGCATATGAAATCATATCATACATTCTTTTTGATATGTAATAATAATAGAAACATTCATGAAATTAGATAACACATGACACAAGATATGATATCGCAAAAAACTCCTATTAAGGAAGTAAAAACTGTGGTGGGGATTGCTACCCACAAACTTCACTATCTACAAATAAGAAGAGCCGGTTAAGGCTTACAATTTTGGTCACTTGAGATGACCTACCCTGTTAGGAGTATTACAGTAGAGACCTATTAAGATCTACTTCATTTGAAGCTTTCAACAACACTATTAAGTGTGCACTCTATTAAGATATTTACAAAGGACGGTTAAGTCCACCTTCTACAAAAGGATTTTAGATGTGATGCACTTTTTAGAATGCAAATACATAGGTCTTTGATCTGATGGAATATGCAATCTTCAATTGCTTGATAACAAATCCTCTAAAGCTCCAAAAATACTATTAATCATCCTTCCATGATTGAGTATTACCTTTATCTGCTCGTCGGTAGCCTCTGTGTGTTCTTGATAACTGATGTATTATGTTTCTGATCTTTGCATGAATTCTACCTTTTTCTCCTTAGATGCTCTTCGTGGCTATCAACTATAAAGAATTCATGTGCTCACAATTGAGTATGAACATCTATTTATACTAGCTTAGGTTCAATTCTTTATTCATGCATTCGTAAGTTAACTCTAGATTCAAGATATACAACTTGATCTTGATCTGTAGTTAGATATGCTTTAGATCCATTTGGATGCTTTAAAGAGTTTACATAAAGCTTGCATGACCATACAAAACAAAAAACAATTCTACAAAATAGAATAACTTTGCTTTATCCAACGTATATAAATCAGATCCACAATTTGTGGCTTTTCTGACTGTCGATATTGACAGTCGGTGTTCTTGGTCATTGGTGTTCCTTTCTTGAACATGTCGTCAGGTATGCTTGTTTTTTCCTATCGGGTTGTTCTAGAAACTGTGTCACCGGTGATGCTTGTCTTCGCCGGTAATGCTTATCAATTTTATACTTAGATTTTTCTCAAAAATCTTTGTACTGTCGGGTATGCTTGCATTTTACCGGTACTGCTTGTGGTTCGCTGGTGATGCTTGATGTCTTCTGGTAATGCTTGTTGTCTATTTTTTTCTTTGAGTATACTAATGGAAAAATAATGTCATCAATCTCCCCCTTTGACATTAGTATCAAAAACATGATATGTGCAACATACTGAGGGTATTAGTATGTACACCTATGTATACATTTGCCTTAGTCATTTGAATGACTCCCCCTATGTATGTGTCGGTAAGTGTAAGTATATATATGTGTCCTTTATCTTTTTATTCTTGTTACCTGATATATGTATTGTCTGGATATTTGTATTCTACATAACTATATATTGCCTTTCCTCCTTTTTTTGATTCTAAGGACAAAGGTACTTACAACTTTCCAAAAATGTAGGAATGTGAGGACTTGACTTCCTCCATCATCTTCTCCCATTTTTCTTTCAGCATTTCCAGAGCCATGTGCTCTAGTGAAATCCTTACATGAATATCATAGATGCTGTCTACTATAGACATCTCCGGGGTTGCTATTAGATTTCTAGCTTCTGAAATATGTTGTTGAAGTATTGTGAGATTTGGTAATATATGAGCTTGGAGTTCTATGATCTCACCTCTGAATTAGGTCTCAACATCCAATATTTCTTGCCTTATCCTATTTGCCTCAATGACTGTGTCATGATGTGCCTTTATGCTATCGGCATGTGAGGTTAGGCTTTGTGCACTCTTAGTGACATTTGTATCAATTTCTACAAGCTTGTCAGTGTTCTCGTTTGCAAATTTTTCAAGTGTGCACATCTTTTGAACTAAGGTTATTGCCTCAGCAATCATTGGCTCCATTTCATCACTAAGTTCGGAGAGCTTGACCTTGTTCAATGCCACTTCTTGGCTTATCTTATCAATTAACTTGAATTGACATTTCTTCTCTACTTTCTCTTCCATTGCTTGGTTGGCCTCTATCCCTTGCTCTGTAATAGCGTTGGTGAGAACAGAAATTTGTTCCTTGACCGAAGTATTTTCATCAATTTTCACTTCAGGAACCAATTGGTGGAGTATCTCTTTAGCCTTGTCAAGTGCCATGTTTTATCTATGTGTTTGGATCATCTTCTTCTGTATTTCTTTCCTCGGACAGAGCACTCCAAACTCTTGAAGTTTGTCACTATCCAAAGTGGTTATGTCCCAGTTTGGAACTTCAATGACTTCATCAAGTGTCATAGCCAATATATCCTTCTTTATTGTTTTCTTCTTCTTCTTCTTTGTCTGGTTGGCAGTGGAAGATTGATGTAATACCATTTGTAAGGCCTTAGAATGGGTTGACTTAGTTGGTGAGTGTTTAGAGGATGAGGCATCCTTTTGTACCTGTTATGTAATCACTGACTGGTTTGGTGAAGACATCTCCTCACGTTCCTTGGGTTTTTCAACAGATGAGTCTTCCTTTTGTTTTAATTCCTCATTTCTCTTTACTTTCTCATTATTTTCTTTCTCTACAACCTTCTTTGAGGTATCCTCTGTAGTTTTCTCTACCTCTTGCTATTGTTCCTTTGATGTATCTTTCTGCTCATCGGTGTCATCCTTCATTTTTGTGTCGGTATCCTTTGGAGTATTGGATGCACCTTGATTTTCATCTGTACCCATATCCTTGCGTATATCATCATCTTTCTTGGATGATTTGTCCTGGCTGGACTATATATCGATAGCATCTATCAATATATTCATATTTGTAGGCGTATTGACAGTTGCAGTGTCAATAGCTTTGTCCTGTTCGTCAGTATTAACCCTTGTAGCAGTGATATCTTCATCTTTTTGCATATCTGCTGCAGGGTCTTTTCTTGTAATGGTGTCAACAATGTTGTCTAACCATGAATCATCATTTATATCTATATCTAAGTTACCTTTAATTGTGAGGTCCTCTTTGGCAACTTCTTCATCCTCCAAGTTAATGTGG
>MU226428.1:2977347-2988015 GCA_018584345.1 Thuja plicata
ATGTAGATTGATCTCTTGCATACTTGTAATTTCTTCAACTGATGCATCTGAAGCTTTGCTCAATGATGATTCTACTATTTCAAAGTACTCTTGTATTTCCATTTCTTTTTAATCTTTCTCATTCAGCATGGTTGCCATAATCTGTCTTTCATCAAGAAGTTTTCTTAGCTTTATCTTCGCCTCCTTATACTGCTCAAAGTTTATTTGTATCTGTAACTGCTCATTCTCAATAGTCATATCCAGTTTGAGCTTATCCATTGCTCTGATCTTTTCTCTCAAGTGTTTAAGCTTTTCAAGAGAGAGACTTAGCTCTGATACCAATTGTTGGAATTATATTGAGATAATTTGTACTGAGAGGGGAGGGGTGAATCAATACCTCTAAAACTTTTCTTGGTTAGCCCATTAACCCTTAGTCATTAGTTTGTAATTTAACTTATCTATTTGTTCATCTTTCTTTATGCATATGAAATCATATCATACATTCTTTTAGATATTTAATAATAATAGAAACGTTCATGAAATTAGATAACACATGACACAAGATATGATATCACAGAAAACTCCTGTTAAGGAAGTAAAAACTGCGGTGGGGATTGTTACCCACAAACTTCACTATTTGTAGATAAGAAGAGTCGGTTAAGGCTTACAATTTTGGTCATTTCTGATGACCTACCCTATTAGGAGTATTACAGTAGAGACCTGTTAAGATCTACTTCGTTTGAAGCTTTCAACAACAATGTTAAGTGTGCACTCTATTAAGAGATTTACAAGGACGATTAAGTCCACCTTCTATAAAAGGATTTTAGATGTGATGCACTTGTTAGAATGCAACTACATAGGTCTTTTATCTGATGGAATATGCAATCTTCAATTTCTTGATAACAGATCCTCTAAAGCCCCAAAAATACTATTAATCATCCTTCCATGATTGAGTATTACCTTTATCTGCTCGTCGGTAGCCTCTGTGTGTTCTTGATAATTTATGTATTCTATTTCTGATCTTTGCATGAATTATGCCTTCTGCTCCTTAGATTCTCTTCATGGCTATCAATTATAAAGAATTCATGTGCTCACAATTGAGTATGAACATCTATTTATAGTAGGTTAGGTTCAATTCTTGATTCCTGCATTCACAAGTTAACTCTAGATTCAAGATATACAACTTGATCTTGATCTATAGTTAGATATGCTTTAGATCCGTTAGGATGCTTTAAAGCATTTACATAAATCTTGCATGACCATAAAAATAAAAATAAAAATTCTACAAAATAGAATAACTTTGCTTTATCCGTCGTGTATAAATCAAATCCATAATTTGTATCTTTTTTGACTGTCGGTACTGACGGTCGGTGTTCTTGGTTGTCAGTGTTCCTTTCTTTGAACATGTCGTCGGGTATGCTTGTCTGTTCCTATCGGGTTGTTCTGGAAACTGTGTCGCCGATGATGCTTTTCTTCGCCGGTGATGCTTGTCAATTTTATACTTAGATTTTTCTCAAAAATCTTTGTTCTGTCGGGTATGCTTGCATTTTACTGGTACTGCTTGTGGTTCGTTGGTGATGCTTGTTGTCTGCTGATAATGCTTGTTGTCTGTGTTTTTTCTCTAATTATACTAATGGAAAAATAATGTCATCAAATGCATAGTCCTTATTGGAAAGACTCAGCAAATCCAAAATAGCATAACCCCAGAGCCCTTGCAGTAGCTTGTAGAGCAGATTTCATGAAATGAGGACTCTACTTCTCAAATGACTTTTGAAGAGCTTCATACATGACCATGAACTCATGCCAGCATAGTAATTGAGACCTTAGAAATAGACCACCAACTAATGCATTACCAGACCATAAATCATACTGTTGCATAGTCTTTTTAAGCTTATTTTCATACCAGAACTGTGGAAGGACAACCTTTCTCGCCACAATTTATAGCAGAAGGACCGATTGTAATAAATCCATGGAATTCAAGAAGAATATGGACACTACATGTGATGAAAACAGAAAATGTCTAGATGAAGGGGATAAAAATTCTTCCCCAATTACCTATCAAATACCCCGGCGAATAGTTGGAGAATTAATAGAGAACATCGCATCCATTATGATTTCATCAATTTGCAAGGGCAGAATTATTTCAATTGGGGGAAATAAATAATGATTAACTCTAAAAAACCGATAACTCATGGTTAATTAACATTTGCAAATATTTATACTAGTCAATGAGTGTTGTTGGTTGCATTGTAAAATTAGTGATTCCATTGCAAACTAAATTGGAAAGATAATCTGCAACTTTATTCCCTTCTCTAAATGTGTGCGATATAGTCACTTCAGAAATTTGATCAATTAAGATCCATATTTTTTGTAGAACATACTGAAGCTTCCATGAAAACATTTTTGTCTCTTGATGCAAGAAGTCACTATTACTTGAGAGTCTCCTTCGATCTAGACTCGTTGATATTCCCCTCTCTTTGCAAGAATTAATCCTGAGAGTAAAGCTTGAGCCTCTACTATATTATTAGTTCCTTCTTGTAAAGGTGACATTGTAATTGCAATCACTTTACCTTTAAAATCTCTTAAACATGCCCCTAACCCTGATTTACCTGGGTTTCCTCTGGATGCCCCATCAAAATTGAGCTTCACAAATCCTGACTGTGGAGGTTGCCATTGCACTGTTGACCTGTCTCTTTTTGTTTGAGTTCTCCTAATTGGTACAATTCCTAATGGAATAAATAATGATTTCCATTCATGAATGATACCTCCATCCCATGTAGTGATAACTGGATTGATTTTACATCTACTAATGCTTGCATTAGTAACTTCTGATATCGATTTTTCAATGCCCTCTAGCACCTTGTCTAGGGTTGAAAATTCTTTTCCAAAGATCATCTTATTTCTTTCCCACCAAATTGCCCAAATTACTAATGCTGGAGTGCATTTCCAGATTCCCACAAAGAAGCATCAGGAAAAAGGATTGGCCATGCTTGAAAAATATCCCAAATTTTATTCTGTAGTGTAGTGGGGTAATTTAGTTTTCTGAGAACAAACATCCAACACTAATATGAAAAATGACACCTTGCAAAAAGATGATCAACTGATTCATATTCTTCATCACATAATACACAATTGAATGGAGGAGCAATACTTAACCTTTCCAACCGATCACTTGTTATAATCCTATGTTTAATTTCTAGCCACGCAAAGTAACCTACCTTTGGTAACACCACATTATTCCAACAGAACATATAGGCTCGAGATGGACTTTTCTCCGATGCAACTCTTTGTAGAAGTTTGTATCCTTCTTTGATTGAATATTTACCATTTTTGGCTGGTATCCACAGTAATCAATCCTCATAGTTGGATACTCTCTTTTTTGGTTATCTAAAGGGAGTTGTTCCGGATCTTTCTATATTAATTTCCTTGAAAAAAGACATGCTGCATCTATAAAATGAATAACAAGATTTCCCCATGCTGATTCTGAAGCTGACACAATTTCTTGAATGTTTGGCAGTGTGATTAGCGAGGGTTGTCTGTTCCAAGAATCTCTCCAAAAATTAATCTTGTCACTACAATTTAATTCCCAGGAAATGTATTTAAGGATAGTGTCTCTGGAGGAAATCATAAAATCCCAAATAATAGAGCCCTTAGGGGGATCCAACATGGAAAATATTCTGTGTGGGTCATTGTTATCTAGATATTTCTATTGCATTATTTGACACCATATTGATTGTGGTTTACTGTACATTTTCCAAACCAGCTTGCCACCAAAATATTTATTCCTCTGTGATAAGTCATGAACTCCTGCACCCCCTAATGTAGGAATATGTGCCATGTCTTGAAGAGAAATAAGTGGAATGTTCTTTTCATTTATCATATTTTCTTCCCATAGAAAACCTCTAATTAGTTTCTAAATTTGTATTAGGACTGATGGAGGGGCTTGCAGGATAGCCAAGTAGTAATTTGGAATTGCTGAAAGTACTCACTTAAAAAGTAAGATTATGCCTGACAAGGAAATCCATCTTACTTTCCAGGACACAACTTTACTCTTAATTCTTTGAAGAACACCATTCCAATAGCTTGTCTTATTAGATCCCATAAAAAAAGGAATACCAAGATAAATGGAAGGTAAAAAATCCTCAGAAAATCCCAAAATCTGCACTATCTTGTCTGATATAACTTTATTCGTATTGAAAAAAAAAGATCTTTGACTTTTGAGAATTAATTTTCTACCCTGAGACATCTGAATATAGTTGTAATATTTTCTTAATCTGCTTAGCTTCTGAAACTTGTGATACTCCAAAAAGCAATGTGTCATTAGCAAACAATGAATGTGTAATGGATATTGACGTGCCCTCAAGTTTTTCTCCTTTCCACTTGTAAATTAAATGATGATACTTAATATTCCTGCTAAATGCTTCAGCCATGATAATGAATAAAGCCGGGGAAAGTGAATCCCCTTGTCTGACACCTTGTGTAGAAGAAAAGAAACTTGATGCTGATCCATTGATTATAACTGAAAACCAAGCCCCAGAGATGCATGCTTTGATCCACTTAGACCAACATTAGAGAAACCCATTTTCTAAAGAACTTGAAAAATAAAATTCCAGCATACTCTGTCATATGCCTTTTGCATATCTAACTTGATAACAAAATTGCAGGACTGATTAATGTTGATGGAATGGAGAACTTCATGAGCTACCATTGCTCCCTCCATTGTTTCTCTACCTGGTACAAAGCCACCTTGTTCGGCAAAAATTATGTGTGGAAGGAGATGTTGAAGGCATAAGTAAATAGCTTTGGCGACAATCTTGTATGTCAGATTACAAAGTGAGATTGGGCGGAATTCAGAAAAAGTTTTAGGCTCCTTTATTTTTGGAATGATTGCAATATTTGTAGTATTAAAGTACTTGAGTATAGATCTATTTTTTCTAGATTCCTCAATAGCTGCTAGTAAATCCCAACCAATAAATTCCCAACAACTCTGAAAGAAGAGTGTCGTAAAGCCATCTAGCCCCAGAGCTTTCTCTGGAGGAAATGAAAATACTACCTCTCTAAGTTCTTGAAAGGTGAAAGGGGCCATAAGTTTGATTTTCTCAGTGGGAGACACCATTTTTGGTACAATCTGAAGGAGATCATCCACTTGTGAAAGCAGGGGCGTTGGATAATCTGCTAGAGCAAGAAGGTTCTTAAAAAATTTGACACCTTCATCTCTAATTTGTTGTGCATTAGTTAAAATATTACTCGATTCTGAATCTTTGATTTGAAAAATTGTTTTAGCTGCTCACTTTTATTGGGGTGAAGCGTGAAAGTATTTTGTATTTTTAGCTCCTTGTTGTAACCATACTTCTCTAGAATTTTGTCTCCAATACTCTTCCTCCCTACTACACAATTCCTCCCACTCTTGCTGAAGAATTTTTTGCATAACATAAGTATCATTATCCATCCCATGTTGAATGATGTTACTATAGATTTCATCCAATTGCAATTTGACCACTCTTTCTGTTTGAATACATTCTTAAAAACATGTTGATTCCAATGTTTGATCTGATCCTTAACATGTTTCAATTTCATGGAAAATTGATGCATCTTAGAACCTGGAACAAAGGGAGCACTAATCCACCATTGTTGTAAAAGTGGAAGAAAATGTGGATGTCACAGCCACATTCTTTCAAACCTAAAAGAGGATTTATGTTGATTTTGATCGACAATTACTAGTTGACTAGTATTTAGGGAGATTGGAAAATTATCCGAATTTGGCAATGACAATATCTCTGATTGAATATGATAATTGCCTAGTTTCCATTCATGAGAAAGTAGAAACCTGTCCAACCAAACTGCAATTTGTGCAAAACCAGACCTCCTGTTCGTCCATGTAAACTTGTCATTAAAAGGTTTAATGTCCATGAGATCATTATTTTCCACAAATTGTGAGAAATCCTGAATAGTTTTGAGGGGAGGGCAAATGCCTCCAACTTTGTCTTCATGATTTAGAATTGCATTAAAGTCGCCACCTAAGATAACTTGATGAGAGTTTTGCATTTGAATTAATTGAGATAATTTGTGCCAAATTTTAAGTTTATCGTGAGTAGAAGTAGGGCCATAAACATTTATCAAAATGAAGGAAACATCAAACTCTAAGATCTTCAGCAATTGCCAATTTGAATGTTGCTGAATTAGCTATCCCTGAACTATTAACGGATTTCATAGAACAACAAGACCACCAGAAGCTCCAATGCTAGAAGAATGCAATGAAGACCAGCTTGGCCATTTAGCTATAGTTTTTCCAAAGGTATCTTGGGATAATTTTGTCTCCTATAACATAACAATATCAGCCTTCATAGATTCAATTAATTGGTGAATCCTACTTCTTTTGTTAGAGGCATTAATGCCTCTAACATTCCATGAGTTTATTTTCATTGCTAACAAGGAGAATATTTTGTTCTCCTCGTCACTCTTTTGGTAACTACAAACTTGTCGTCTAATGTCGTCTATACACCTGAAGCAATCTAAGTTCTAGTCTTTGATCCCTTAGGTCGACCTCTTGAATTGGGCATCTTGAGAGCATGTGGTCATTGAGAAGGAGACTGAACAATTGAAAAAGATTGATGATGATCAAACAGGTTCAAGGTGTTCTTAAATTGTGAGTCAGATTGTTCCCTGATAATCTCAATCTCCCCCAAATTTGTGTCCTCGTAATAGGAAATAGATTTTTCAACTACTTGTTGATATATACAATCCTCAACTCCTAAGGGATCATTAGTAGTGAGAGATTCCAATAACAGGGCTGCTTTATCAGCTTGGCATGCATTTTCTTCAAGATCTAAGATCTTACAACTGTTAGCTTTCTTTGGGACAACCTGACTATTCCAATACTGAAATTCTTTAAGCAGCTCATCAAGATCATTATTAATTTGATTGCCTAAATTGAATCCTTCTTCCTCTGCTATACCAAAAATTATATTAGAAGCAATTGTTGAAACAATCTGGTCTCCAATTTGATGTGTTTTCCAATCTACATACTGATTCTTGGTAGAAAAATCCCTTGTTTTATTACAGACTATTGAAGATTCTAGACTTGATGACTTAATCTTCAATGCATGTGAAGCCATATAATACAAAGGAGGTTTTATTGGTGGATAGGCATAAAAATCCTTTGGCCCAGGTGAAAAGCATTGTGTTATACACTGAATTTGCACCTCTGATCTCAAGCTCTCTTGGTCTTGATAATCCAGTATAACATGGGAATCATCTCAAGGTTGTGGGACCTTATGCTAACCGAGATGAGACCTCCAGATACTAGGTTGGTTCCTCTTGGATAATCACCTTAATTTGCTTCTTAAATAGGAAAGTAAACTTTTTGAGGGAAAGGGATAGAAGGATTGCATGAAAGGGAAATGACTGAAAGCAAACTACCTACTAGGTGATGCACCGAAATTAGGGCTTGGATCTCAGTATACAGGAATGAAATCAATGGAAGAACCAGGTCAAATAAGTTACAACTCACTAGATAGGCTTGCATAAGTATTTCATAGGAAGGCCAGAACAAAAGACTCGATCTATGACCTGCAAACAAACATCCTTCCCTACAACCAGGTGTAGGAATGAGACAAGACTGCTAGGGGCTGAAGTATACCCACAAAATATCTAAATCAGATCAAACATAATAACACACAGATTTGCAGAAAATGAGAGGAACTAGGAACCCCAATGTCCATTAATAACATTCATAAGCTTTGATCCAATAAGAGATAACACAAACTAGGAAGCATAGGGATATGAAGGATTATCACAAAGTGCTTCCAAAAGCTTGCATGATCAATGAGAAGGTTACAGAATGTAGAAGTCAGAGGGCAGAAAGAATGCCTCAGATAACTCCTGGAAAGAACGAATTCTTTTTACAAAATGTCAACTCCTTGAGCACTAAGGCTCTCAAAAAAACTTTAAATACTCCCATGCACGCAGGCAGGAGTCTCAGAACCTAACTAGGGTTACAGATTTACAATGTACTAATTGACCCTAGGACAAAATCTAATTTGGCCATAAATGTGCACCAAGTGAATCAATTAGATCAGATTTTCTAACTTGCGCCCATCCCCGTACTTGACCATGCCCGTAGACACGCAACCTGAAAGAAATCAGCTCAACTTTGCAAGTAAGTCTCTGTCATGAATGCTCACCAACTGATCCTATCTCCCAGGACAAGAAATGACCCCTGACGACCGCCGCTCAAACTCTCATCAATGAGCCATCGATCACGACCATGTCCCTCTGCCAATTGCACCCGGGAGCAATAACTTCATGATTGGACTCTGCATCTCCTTTCCACGTCTCTGAATCTTCTGTTTCTCCACCAACGTCAAACAAATCTATTCCAGGGATCAACAGAATCTCTATGCATGGTCTCTCTGCAATTAAAACCTTCTGATCAGTTCTGGAACATGAGCACGGAGGAACCATGGCTGCCGAGCGTTCACAGTGCCAAATCTGCTGCCAAACATTCAAATTCAAAGTCTAGCGACAACACGACTGACCATTGGTCTCTTTGTCATGAGCATCAGACCTTAACCCTAGTTAAATCTCATGACCTGGCAACAAAGCACTTTTAACCTCTGCTTAACCCAAGCCCAGAACTGGTGACAAGGCGACTGTGAAATTTCAAAGTCGTGAGGCATTTTCCTTAACTCATCATCCGTCCCGCGATCATGCGCCTAACTGCTACCTCAGACCGTCACGGCTTGTCACCTGATCGCCAGATGCTATCTTTCTGTTCTGAGACTACGCGACTACACTTAGTCGCCAAGTCGGGAGAACCCAGCACCGAGCCCTTTGACTTATCTTAACAGTCATCATGTGCCATTTAATCTTTCTAGCGACATCCTGACTGACCCTTGTCGCTGAGTCGGGAGTACTTTCTCTGTAGGACACTTTGATCACCCGACCACGCGTCCACCGTTGGATCCTCTGAGCTTTGCATCGGATGGCCACCGCTAAGTCGCTGAAAAACTGAGCATGCCCTTAAATGTTCCACGATCCTGTGACAAGTAGCTATCTTTTATTGGTCGTGCCGTCGCGAGCTTCTCTTCTTTACTTTTCCTTGTCCAGCGACTGCGCGATGAGCATCTCTGTTTTCTTCAGTCGCACACTCGCGAGGCATTTTATTTCCTATGTTACTTGCTCGACGAGTGAGTGACGAGGCCTTTCCTTTTGTCAATCACTCAGTCGCGAGCTGAAAACCCTTCAGTTTTATAGAACGGCGACTGAGTGACGAGCAACTTTCTTCCTTTATCGCACACTCGCGAGTTTTTTTTGACTTATCCTTTCTGCTCGGCGATTAGGCGATGACTTTATCTTTTTAGCTCATCGCAAGATCGCGAGCTCTTCCTTCTTTTATTTTATTTCCCGGCGACTAGGCGACAACATTCTTCATTGAGCTCGGCGCTTACTCGCGAGCTAGGAACCCAACATGAAATAAACATCGCGACTGCGCAATGAGGCTTTGCAACACTGACCCGCTCAGTCGCACAGCTTGAATGACTTGACTTATGCAGCTCGCAATTGCGCGATAACCTTAAAAAGTAGCTCGTCGCAGACCCACAGGCAAAACAGAACTTGGCAAGAATAGATCACGATTGTGCGACGACTATGATTGGCAGCTCATCGCGCAGTCGCGCAACTTAATAACTTGAATCAAATTTCACCGCGATCAAGCGACTGAGGTGGGTCCTGTTCTCTATGTGACTTGTAACAAGGATCTGGCAACCTCGCGACCAAAGAACAAATGCTAAGTCAGGAGACATTTAGGGAATATTCCAAAGGGTTACAAGACTACGCGACAAAGGAGGAGCGCAGAGTCGAGAGAAGAAAAGGAATATTCGCCCAGGGCAAAGCGATCAAGCGACTGAGAAATAAAGCACATGCTCTTAGTAACTTAGAAAAAGTAACTGCGAAATATAAGAGCCATGGCCTAGGGTTTGTTACCTCGCTTAAACATAAGAGACTTAGGGTTTTAAGGGTTTTGGTGAGGATCTAAAACTCGAGAAAAACAAGACAGAAGAAACCAGACAGGGCAAACCAGACCAAAAGCACAGAATGGGAAATTTGGGTAATATTTTGGCGACTTCTGCGGGATGTTAGCCTGCTAGACATAAAGACCAGTTGCCCTGACACATCCATTGGGCATGGAGTCATTCAGAACACAAAACTTTGAAAGCAACAAAACCTGTGCGCGTGCACTTCTTGGAAAACAGGAAACTACACTAGAAAGCAGGGAAAGGAGAAACAGGGAAATATTTACAAGAGGACAAAGACCTACAGAGAAGGACTAACTTCAAAGCAGGGCTTTAAGTGGAAACCATTTACTGGAATTGGAAGAGCATCTCCATCAAGTTTTGAAAGCTGGAAAGCATTAGATCCTCTACATTCTATTATAACAAATGGTCCACCCCAGAAAGAATCAAACTTTGTATGCCTGCCAGGCCTGGATCTGAACTCATCCCATTTGAGAACTACATCTCCAACCCTGAAATTCTTTTCCCTGGCTCTTTTGTCAAAGCTGTTCTTAGTCTGATTCTGATGGAATTCCATGTCTTTCATAGCCTTGTTTCTAATTTCTTCTAATTCCATCAATTGGGCATACATGATCTGTAAGGGATCCTCTTCATTGAACAGGGCATACTGAGTGGC
>MU226428.1:2994366-3013207 GCA_018584345.1 Thuja plicata
TGAAAGCAAACTACCTACTAGGTGATGCACCGAAATTAGGGCTTGGATCTCAGTATACAGGAATGAAATCAATGGAAGAACCAGGTCAAATAAGTTACAACTCACTAGATAGGCTTGCATAAGTATTTCATAGGAAGGCCAGAACAAAAGACTCGATCTATGACCTGCAAACAAACATCCTTCCCTACAACCAGGTGTAGGAATGAGACAAGACTGCTAGGGGCTGAAGTATACCCACAAAATATCTAAATCAGATCAAACATAATAACACACAGATTTGCAGAAAATGAGAGGAACTAGGAACCCCAATGTCCATTAATAACATTCATAAGCTTTGATCCAATAAGAGATAACACAAACTAGGAAGCATAGGGATATGAAGGATTATCACAAAGTGCTTCCAAAAGCTTGCATGATCAATGAGAAGGTTACAGAATGTAGAAGTCAGAGGGCAGAAAGAATGCCTCAGATAACTCCTGGAAAGAACGAATTCTTTTTACAAAATGTCAACTCCTTGAGCACTAAGGCTCTCAAAAAAACTTTAAATACTCCCATGCACGCAGGCAGGAGTCTCAGAACCTAACTAGGGTTACAGATTTACAATGTACTAATTGACCCTAGGACAAAATCTAATTTGGCCATAAATGTGCACCAAGTGAATCAATTAGATCAGATTTTCTAACTTGCGCCCATCCCCGTACTTGACCATGCCCGTAGACACGCAACCTGAAAGAAATCAGCTCAACTTTGCAAGTAAGTCTCTGTCATGAATGCTCACCAATTGATCCTATCTCCCAGGACAAGAAATGACCCCTGACGGCCACCGCTCAAACTCTCATCAATGAGCCATCGATCACGACCATGTCCCTCTGCCAATTGCACCCGGGAGCAATAACTTCGTGATTGGACTCTGCATCTCCTTTCCACGTCTCTGAATCTTCTGTTTCTCCACCAACGTTAAACAAATCTATACCAGGGATCAACAGACTCTCTATGCATGGTCTCTCTGCAATTAAAACCTTCTGATCAGTTCTGGAACATGAGCACAGAGGAACCATGGCTGTCGAGCATTCACAGTGCCAAATCTGCCGCCAAACATTCAAATTCAAAGTCTAGCGACAACGCGACTGACCGTTGGTCTCTTTGTCGTGAGCATCAGACCTTAACCCTAGTTAAATCTCACGACCTGGCGACAAAGCACTTTTAACCTCTGCTTAACCCGAGCCCAGAACTGGTGACAAGGTGACTGTGAAATTTCAAAGTCGCGAGGCATTTTCCTTAACTCATCATCCGTCCCGCGATCATGCGCCTAACTGCTACCTCAGACCGTCACGGCTTGTCACCTGATCGCTAGATGCTATCTTTCTGTTCTGAGACTACGCGACCACACTTAGTCGCCAAGTTGGGAGAACCCAACACCGAGCCCTTTGACTTATCTTAACAGTCATCATGTGCCCTTTAATATTTCTAGCGACATCCCGACTGACCCTTGTCGCTGAGTCGGGAGTACTTTCTCTGTAGGGCACTTTGATCACCCGACCACGCATCCGCCATTGGATCCTCTGAGCTTTGCATCGGATGGCCACCGCTAAGTCACTGAAAAACTGAGCATGCCCTTAAATGTTTCGCGATCCCGTGACGAGCAGCTATCTTTTATTGGTCGTGCAGTCGCGAGCTGCTCTTCTTTACTTTTCCTTGTCCAGCGACTGCACGATGAGCATCTCTGTTTTCTTTAGTCGCACACTCGCGAGGCATTTTATTTCCTATGTTACTTGCTCGGCGAGTGAGCGACGAGGCCTTTCCTTTTGTCAATCGCTCAGTCGCGAGCTGAAAACCCTTCACTTTTATAGAACGGCGACTGAGCGACGAGCAACTTTCTTCCTTTATCGCACACTCGCGAGTTGTTTTTGACTTATCCTTTCTGCTTGGCGATTAGGCGATGACTTTATCTTTTCAGCTCGTCACAAGATCGCGAGCTCTTCCTTCTTTTATTTTATTGCCCGGCGACTAGGCGACAACATTCTTCATTGAGCTCGGCGCTTACTCGCGAGCTAGGAACCCGACATGAAATAAACATCGCGACTGCGCGATGAGGCTTTGCAACACTGACCAGCTCAGTCGCACAGCTTGAATGACTTGACTTATGCAGCTCGCGATTGCGCGATAACCTTAAAAAGTAGCTCGTCGCAGACCCGCAGGCAGAACAGAACTTGGCAAGAATAGATCGCGATTGCGCGACGACTGTGATTGGCAGCTCGTCACGTAGTCGTGCAACTTAATAACTTGAATCAAATTTCACCGTGATTAAGCGACTAAGGTGGGTCCTGTTCTCTATGTGACTTGTAACAAGGATCTGGCAACCTCGCGACCAAAGAACAAATGCTAAGTCAGGAGACATTTAGGGAATATTCCAAAGGGTTACAAGACTACGCGACAAAGGAGGAGCGCAGAGTCGGGAGAAGAAAAGGAATATTCGCCCAGGGCAAAGCGATCAAGCGACTAAGAAATAAAGCACATGCTCTTAGTAACTTAGAAAAAGTAACTGCGAAATATAAGAGCCATGGCCTAGGGTTTGTTACCTCGCTTAAACATAAGAGACTTAGGGTTTTAAGGGTTTTGGTGAGGATCCGAAACCCGGGAAAAACAAGAAAGAAGAAACCAGACAGGGAAAACCAGACCAAAAGCACAGAATGGGAAATTTGGGCAACACATTGAATGAAAGACATAACCAATTTGAAAAGCATAGAGAGCTTAACTCCTGTAGAGTTGTGCATGACCAAACTCTTAGGCTCTTGTGAAGAATCCTTAGAAGCCATATCACATTCTGGTATAGCTTTGTGAGCACATAAGTTAGGATTTGTACTATGATCTGAACATACTTTCTATAAGCCCTGAACTATATGTTGGCATTGAGTATTGAAGTGACCCAGTCTTGATTGAAATTTTTGAACCGTTTACTCATCTTGAATCTTAAGGGGTTGACCCTATAAGCCCCACTGAGAATTGATCGAAATGTGTGTAGGAAAAGATTTCCGCATTTCTAAAAGAAAACAAACTCTAACAACCAAATGTGAATGATCATATGGTATAAGATCATGCTTAAGCAAAATTCCTAATTTATTAGCAAGAATTTCAGGCTGGGGCTTGAAATTAGGGATCCAAATCATAGTAAAAAGACCTGACCCACAATAGAACTAGCTTTTTTCTTATGAACCAAATCCCTAGATACCTTAGAATCAAAGATAGGTACAAAATATTGAGATTCTAAATCAATATAAAAGATATCTTTTAGACTTGGCTAAGACGAAAAATTCCAATCTTTCACATCAGAAAAATACAGTAAGCCAGTCAAAAACTTACCTATTAAGGTAGATTGCCGAAGAAATCCAATCAAATTTTGTAGCAAATGCCTTGGAAGTGTAATTTTCATCCGATCTGAAGAATGCACATGAGGCTCAGTTGGATTGACTTCGAGACCTTGCTTCTTTTTCCACACCTGTTGAAATTTATTTGGATTGAAGGGAGCCCTAGGTGGAACCTGAGTCAAATCTTTTGATATCCTAACAACAGGCACTGGCTATGATTTTGATCCTTGTGTGCCACGAAAATCAGCTGATAATGGATTATCTTTACCCTGACCCAAACTCAGAACCTTAGCCATGGTCTTCAGATGAGAGTATGTAATGCAAACTGGAGAACTAGGTGGGGTCCCCTCACAAATATCAAAAATAGGTTTTTTTTCAGCACGATGACGCTTGTTGTTTCCATGAGATCCATTCTTCCAACCCCGATGAGAATGGGAAAAGCCCCTATTCCTCTGAGCTACTACAGAGTTCAAAACTTTGGAAATTTTTGAATTTTTCACATCCCGCCCAAAAGTTTTTTCAAATTGTGAATTTTGCGGGATATGTTTTGGAACCTATTTTGATGACTCCCCTTTCTCAAAAGTTGAATATACTTGCCAAGGTTGCGATTTCTCCCCGATTTCTAGAGGGCAATCCAACTGAGAATGTCTTGTAGATTTGTCTTTCGCCTGACGATCATGAAAATGAGGATTGATGAAAAAGGGTTTCACAGGCTGTACTACCGCTTTCCCTCAAAAGATTGATTTCTCCCCCTTGCTGGAATGTGTTTCCCAAAAATGACAACTCTGAAATCAAAGATCGTCATGAACATTCACAATCAGTTGCACAATGGGTGTTGAGGAGAAAATACTAGAAAAATCGTCATAACAAAAGGGGTTTTTTTTCATGGAAACCCTTGGATGTTTTAATCCCCATTGAGATTTAACTCCTGCACCGGATCCAAACCCTAATCCTAATCCTGCTCCTACACCTAATCCAAATCCTGCTCGCGCACCTGCACCTACGCCTTCTATCTCCCTGCTCCTACACCTGATCATCTTATTTAACTAGCTTCCTTGTTTATAAAAATATTCTTGTTAAACCTGAAAGTGGAAACATAATCTTTTCAGGTTGTAGTCTTTCATTCCTATGCTACTAGAAAGTAGTTGCAGATTTCTATAATTTTTGAAGGATTGCCCAAAAAATATCCCATTCTAAAGGATTGAAAATATTTTAAGCACTCTCACCCTACTCTAAATTATTCTAGGTACAAAAAAAATATTATTACAAATGTCTACATTACCTGTTAAATTTTTTTTATTATAGTATTTTATCTTTGTAAAGATTACAAAGTTATATGAAATAGCATAGGAACTTAATGACATAACTAGTGTGAGCCTAGAGATAAGATTACATCCTTTCTGAATAAAGAGGTTGCATCATAAAGTGGAGGTAGAGTATAACTCATAAATGTTAATAGAATGATTTAAAGTAAAACAAAATATTGTTATAGCATAAAATCACTCAAGGAGAAGCTGTACATCTGGTATGATATCACCATCTCTAGACTTTGCATCTCAATCTCCATAAATATTTTCATTACTAAAAGTATGCTTTTTAAGATCTTAAAGAAGGTGTTCACTAGTTGGAACTGACAAGGACAAACCTTACAAAACTGAAATATGAAATCTTATATATATTATGATGAAGATTTTATATAAGTTATAACTTTCTTTATCAATAATTCTTATTTAATTTTGTATTTATTTATAAAAATAGTATAATATTAATTTTTTTTTTGTAAAAAGTGTAATGAAGTAGGGTTTTCTAGTCTATGCAACATGTAAACTAGAAATCTTAGACCTATTTCATTTTTTTACATTCAAAGGAGATTGGTCCACTTGGCTCAAGATATTTGGACAAGAAGTAGATTCAGTGCTTCTTCATTGGGAGTTGAAAATGACTATGCAATTGTGAAAGATGATTAAAGAAGCTAGGGTAAAATATTATAAAATGATAATTTCTACCATACACAACAATATAGTGATTAAATATAAAAAATTTAGCAATGGGTCTTATTGAACACACACCATATAAAGAGGGGTAGTGGGGTGAATCAACATAAACCAAAATCTTACTTAAGTAATGAACTATCATAAATATTCACCTCTGAACACATTAATGAAATAATGAACTAAAACAACAACGCATCAACACCAAGTTTCTTATATGTGGAAATCCTAAAAACTAACAAAAACCATAGTGAGCACTTTCTCACAGAGATAAACCACTTAATATATAATCTGATTACATAGATAATAGGAACCAGCGAAAACTTTAGTGGCGATTATTTTCCATTTGGCGAATGTCGCATGTCAGCGACCCCGAAATTGGTGAATATTTTTCACATATTGGATTGACCCTATCGCCCAACATTTATTAATATTGGGTCCAAATCCTGGGCCCATCGCCCATCGGTTTATTTAATTTTTCCATTTCTTACACATTTTCGCCAATGGAATATAAATTTTGGTCCCCATAAATTTACAACATTCGCCTATAATTTCTAAGTGACCCCAAATCGATGGCCTATATTTTCTTGGAATTTTACGGATGCGTGTCTCTAACTGATGTAATTTAGACAACTTTATTAATCATGGGGAGGTATTGGACAACCCATAATCACCTCAAAAATAATAAAAGACGTGTTAGTATTACGCGGGCTTGCCCAAATATTTATATACCTAATACCTCCCACCAATTTTTTTGAATTAGGATTAGTATAAAAACATTCTAATATCTCTATGATATCTCTATATTTGATCATAGCGATGTTTCAGAATTTTCAGACTATTGAGTGGAACTGTATACTCAATACTGCATTGGAGAGTCGCGATTGCATTGCTGCATTTTAATTTGAGGCAAAGGTAAGTGATACTTATTCTATGACTGTGATTCAAGTTCATTTACATTATTTTAGGATAGGTTTGCAGAAATGGGGTTTCTTTTCCCTTTTGGCCCGAAATACATCGCACACTGTTGATATGTTCTCATCCAACGGTCTCCGGCACTGTTGCTCTATCACGGGTCCCCATCCCATTAACTTTTGGCTTGTCATTTGATGTGACTAGGACATGTGTGAGTGTCACTTAATCATTTTAAATTACAACTTTAGCTTATTAGTTATTACATTTAATAAATGTTATTAAATGTTTAGTTTTACAGTGTAGTCAGATTTAGATTTTAATTCAATTATTTCTATCTTATAATCACACATCGATATGACACATTGGAAAATTAAAAATAGAAACTTGCTCTGGACTAATAAAGAAAATTAATCATTTTAAAAATTCAGAATCTCAGTCTTCAGATTTAAAAAATGAAAGTACTAATCCATCGCTTAAACATATACTTAAATGTCTAATACACAGGTAAAGAAACTAATTAAAATATTGTAATCACAGATAAGTCTAAGATTCATTTTTTGTACCCATAAAAAGAAATTTGAAACGAACTTGGAAAATTTTATTTTTTTTCAAAAAATTACATCATACAGTAAAAACATAAACCTACTAGGTAACTTCTTATCGGTATAGAAAAAAAGTGAAACTTTGCATGTCCATCGTCAAAAAACTAGGGTAATGGGAATGGGTAAACTAGGGAATCAGGGATCTTCATCTTCCCTTTCATCTGAGTAGAATTTTGCAGAGAGGATAATCTTTGATAATTCATCAAGCCATGTGTAGTCGGACTCGTCAAATTCATCAAGGTAAAACCATTTCCGGAGAAAATCCCTCCCAAGTCGTGCCCATTTCCTGTGTCGCGTTAGTTGCTCGTCATTGAGGTTCAACAGAAAGGGTTGTCTGGCCAAATTTCTACCTGACACCAATAGCTTGTGTATATCTCTTGGCCAAGGGATCCCCATCCCTATTTACAAAAAAATAGTAACATTGACATCATCCTTCAAGAATTTCTCTTTAAAAACCTTCCTCAACAACATCAACATATCCACCTTTTGTCCTCTGAGGTCGAGTAGAGACACAAAAAAATGGGACATAATGTCCATGTAGACGTAGTATCTATTGACATTCTCAAGGAACTCTTGACCTAATAACATCAACACAACATAATTTATAAAAGCGTTGCCACCAACCTCCCTACAAACAGAAGTGAGGATTTCTTCTAAGACATTTCCCAAAAAGGACCTTTGGTCATCTGGGGATGTGCATCTCAAACGGATTGGTGTATCCGTCTTTAATTCTTGAAAGCCTAAAGACCTAAAAACCTAAACCTTAAAACTAGAGGCACAATTTTTACCACTGGTAGCTCTGACTCTTAATCTACCAAAAGAAAAATGAAGAAGAAAGAAACCAGATTCTCTTTAAATAGACCCGACCCCTTGATTGATAGTAGAGATCACAGATACTTAGCAATTAATAATTATTCTTTCTTTAATCATATTTAATGTAATTTCCATAGATTCATTATGCGTATTATGTATGTGAGAGATTTAAATCGACTGTCCTTAATCTTTCATATCTAAATGTAAATCTTTCTGATAAATGCATGCATACTATTGACAGTTAAAGATGGCAGTTAAAGAATGTCACTGACAAGGAACTTATTTCTTTTCGAGTTACGAGTTACAAGTTCCAGTTCCACTATCCACCATCCACATCAACAAATAACCAGTAGTAATCAACGATCATGGTTACGGTGCACTTTTTAAGGCTTGATACGTGTCATCATTCCGGTGACTTCCTGCAGAAGTCGGTTTCCTTCCGAAATTTGGTCCAAAATTAAATTTCAACCATTGATCTAGGATGATCAAATGGTCTAAAATAATACATTTAACAATACCTAATTAGCTTATTTTTCCAATGTGTGATCAGTTATATTCACAACAAATAAAAGCGATATTCGTTGCACATTGCATTAATTACAATGTTACATGTCATTATTTGGGTGACTTCATGGAAAACTTTGTTTCCTTCACGAAATTGGGCCAAAATTATACTTCAGCCATTGATCTACGATAATCAAATGGTCTCAAATAAGACATTTAATATTAGTTGGCGTTGGCCCACATGACGCATTGACAAGTCCCATCATTTGAGAATCACCAAATAAAATATTTATTTTTCCCTTAATTAATGATAGATTAGCCAATAAAATAAATATATTTTCAAATGACACATAAAAATAGCTAGTACAAATATTTTGTTTACCTTCATAAGAAAATAATTCGCCTCATATATTATATATTTTCCCCTACATTAATTTATAATTCGCCACGATTTTATAGAATTTTCATTCGGCAGGGAAAAAATCGCCTACGCCTTTATATTATTTTCCTAATTTGGAAAAAAACTTTGCCATAATCAATAAAATTTTGCCCCTAAATTAATGTATGATTCGCCAAGCTTTTACACTTTTTCCTAGGAGGGGGTTTCTTAAAGTTATCCCTGATAGGAACTCACTGCTCCAAGCTTGCAAAATAAGGCTCACTACCAATACAACACTAAATATAGATAGGAGCTCATTGCTCCAGACTTACAAACAGAGGCTCATTTCCAAAATGTTAGACATACTCAGATGTTGTTGGCATTGTTTTCATTGATGTCAAAACCTTCATACCAACTACTTGATGGTATTTTTTGGTTGTTGGTGGTATCAATTGGACAACTGTGGTTATCAATATGTTGTCATTCAACTATGAGTGGTTTTGGTTATTTACAAAACATGATCAGTACGTAAAATTTTGGTGCTCAGTGAAAAGTGTACTTGATTCTACTTGTTGGAATCTCAAATTTGTATAAATTTTTGAGGTTCTATTGATCTAAATAAGTGATTATAACTCCTATCAAAAGGAGGGTGAACCCAAAATAGCGGGTTACACTTTTTTGGAGGAATGATTTCCTCCAAAAAGTGTCGAACCCAAAAAATGTTACGGGGAGTTTCGATAGAAGCTTATAAACACTTTGGATCGAAATTTTATTAGTTTCAATTGAAATTATTCATTACGACTAATTTTGATCAAAACTAACTTTCAATCAAAATTTCTATATTAAATGTAAAAACCCAAAATAAAGAACTTTCGATCGAAAGTTTGTTTCTATAAAAAATTATAAAAATGAGGTTTTTAACCCCATCCAAAAACCCACCCATCATTTTCACTTGGACAGTGGAGTTTCAAAGATTTCAAAACTATTATGTCTTTCACTTTTTAAACATCGTTTTCATGTTTTTTTGATATTTTTATTTATATACTTCCTTTTTTTAATTTTATTTAATGTTTGCAGTTATTTATACATGTATACATGTGTATATACATATATGTATATATGTATATGCATATATGTCTATATACATGTATGTGTGTATATGTTTATGTATATGTATTTATATACATATGTATATACATACATGTATATAGACATATAAAAATATGTGTATATATATATAAGATAATAAATATTGCATTTAAATTTGTTTTTTGAAATAGATGTATTTGAAATGTAGGGGTAAAACAAGGTTCTCTCCTTTTATCCTTAGATACACAAATGAAGGATCAAAATTGATTAACCCCAAAGGAAGGATCAATGCATAAATGAATCAATCATTTGGAAATAAGAGTGAAGCGGAAGATCCTAAATACCTGTTTGTAGATTTGAATGTGTGCTAGGTTTAGAAAGATTAAGAACTTTAATTGAAATGGATAGGAGGGTATGTGCACCAAGATGGGGGACCAAAAAGATGCCAAAATTTTCTTTGGTCTCCAAAAATCCATAGGGCTCACACCCTATGGCTTTGATTGCTCGAGCCTACGGTTGGGCAGCCAATAGGGAATACGCCCTATAGGGCGCACAACCTATGTAACATTTTGAAAAATGCTTAAAGGAGGGAGGAAGAAAGCCCAATAGGCCCTACCAAAACAATTTTAGCACTAGGCCAATACATAAAATGTAACATTTAAGTATAAGTTACATACTCTCCTTTCTTATACTTAAGTTACATTTTATATATATACTTCTAGGATGTTTGAGAGTGGTTTCAGCATCATAGGAGTTAAGATAAAGATTCAAGATTTTTGAGGGTTTTTAGGAAATTTTAGACTTAGCCAAATTTCAGGAATCAACACATTGTCTTGAACATGATTCTCAGTGGACTATTGATTATAATATTAAGCCCTTGACTTTGTTAAAGACACTCTTTAGGGTTCTTAGTGGTTGTAATATATCATATTGGGTCCTAAGTGGTCCTAGGTCCCCTTAGGACCCACTACGACCCCTTAGGACACATTAGGGCTTCTTAAGACCCCTTAGAACACACTAATGGGCTCTAATGTGTACTAGTGTTTCATAAGGGGTTTTAATGGGTTCTAAGTGGTCCTAGGAACCCTTAGGACCCATTACGACCCCTTAAGACCCATTAGGACACATTAGGACTCATTAGGACCCCTTAGAACACATTAATAGTCATAGGACCTATGTGTGTGTGTGTGTGTGTGAGAGAGAGAGAGAGAGAGGTCCTAGCTCCCCTTAGGACCCATTACGACCCCTTAAAACACATTAGGGCCTCCTAAGACCCCTTAGAACATAGTAATCATTTTAGGACACACTAATGGGCTCTAATGTGTACTAGTATGTCATAAGGGTTTTTAATGGGTTCTAAGTGGTCCTAGGAATCCTTAGGACCAATTACGACCCCTTAAGACCCATTAGGACACATTAGGACTCATTAGGACCCCTTAGAACACATTTAGAGTCATAGGACCCATGAGAGAGAGAGAGAGAGCATTAATCATCATAGGACACTCTTTAGAGTTCTAAGTGGTTCTCATATATCATAGGGGGTCATAATGGGTCCTAAGTGGTCCTACAATCCTTTAGGAACCATTACAACCACTTAGGACACATTAGGACCCATTAGGATCTCTTATGACACATTAGGACCTCTTAGGACCCCTTCAAATTCATTAATCATTGTAGGACACACTAATGGGCTCTAATGTGTCCTAATTTTTCTTAAGGGGTTCTAATGAGTTATAAGTGGTCCTAGGAACCCTTAGGACCATTTACAATCCCTTAGGACCCTTTAAGACCCATTATAGCACATTAGGACCCATTATAACCCCTTAGAATAAATTAATAGTCATAGGAATTTTTAGCGAGAGAGAAGGCGAGGACCCATTACAACCCCTTAAGATGCCTCTCTCTACATCTTAAGGTTCATAAGGATTTTCAAGGGGTCCTAGGATATATTATTGTTTCCTAAGACCCCTTAAAATACACTAATGAATGATAAGGGGTCTTAACAGGTCCTAAGATACAATAATATGTCCTAGGACCCCTTATGACCCCTTATAGCCCTTTAGGACCCCTAAGATGCATGGTAAGGGGTCCTCTAGGGTCCTAGGACAAATTAATGTGTCGTAGAACTCTTTATGACCCCTTAGGACCCATCTCTCTACATATTAGCAATAGTAGGATTGTTTAGGGGTCTTAGGACACATTAATGTTTCCTAGGACCCCTTAAACCCCTTACAACCCCCTAGGGCCCCTTACCACACACTAATGAATTGTAAGGGGTCCTAAGGGGTCCTAAGGGGTCTTAAGGGGTCCTAATACACATTAATGTGTCCTAGGACCCTTCATAACCCCTTACAAACTTTTAAGACACCTAAGATATATGATAAGGGATCCTAAGAGGTCATAAGGGATCCTAGAACCCCTTATGACCCCTTAAGACCCTTGAGGACCACTCTCTCAAAATTTTAGGGATTGTAAGGGTTTCTAATGTGTCCTATAACTTCTTAGACCCCTTAGAAAACCTTACCAGACACTAATGAATGGTAAGGGGTTCTAAAGGGTCATTAGTGGCCTTAAGGGGTTCTAGAACACCTTACTATGTTGTAGGACCCCTTACAACCCCTTACAATAAGCTAATGATTTTTAAGAGGTCCTAAGGGTTTCTTAGTGGTCTTAAGGGGTCCTAAGAAACATTATTGTGTCGTAGGACCCTTTAAGACCCCTTAGGACCCCTTATCATATACTAATCTATGACAAGGGGTCTTAAGGGTTTGTAAGGGGTCTTAAGGGGTCATATGACACATTAATTTGTCCTAAAACCCCTTATGACCCCTTAGGACCCTTTATCATTCCTAAGATGTAGGGAAATGGGTTATAAGGGGTTGTGGGACCCCTAATGACCCCTTAGTACCCTTTAGGAATCCTCTCTCTACATCTTAGGTGTTACCTTAAGATGCCTCTCTCTACATCTTAAGGGTCATAAGGATTTTCAAGGGGTCCTAGGATATATTAATGTGTCCTAAAACCCCTTAACATTAACTAATAAATGATAAGGGGTCTTAAGGGGTCATAAGACATAATAATGTATCATATAACCCTTTATGACCCCTTATAGCCCTTTAGGACCCTAAGATGCATGGTAAGGGGTCCTCAAGGGTCCTATGACAAATTTATGTGTTATAGAAACCCTTATGACCCATTAGGACCCATATCTCTACATATTAGGGGTAGTAGGATTATTTAGGGGTCTTAGAATACATTAATGTTTACTAGGACCCCTTAGACCCCTTACAACCCCTAGGGCCTGTTACCACAAACTAATGAGTGGTAAGGGGTCCTAAGGGGTCTTAAGGAGTCCTAATACACATTAATGTGTCCTAGGACCCTTCATAACCCCTTACAAACTTTTAAGACACCTAAGATATATGATGAGGGGTCCTAAGAGGTCATAAGGGATCGTAGGACACATTAATGTGTCCTAGAACCGCTTATGACCCCTTAGGACCCTCGAGGACCCCTCTCTCTAAATATTAGGGATTTTAAGGGTTTTTAATGTGTCGTAGGACTTCATAGACCCCTTACAACCCCTTAGAAAACCTTACCATACACTAATGAATGGTAAGGGGTTCTAAAGGGTCTTTAGTGGCCTTAAGGGGTCCTAGAACACATTACTATGTTGTAGGACCCCTTACAACCCCTTACAATAAGCTAATGAATTTTAAGAGGTCCTAAGAGTTGCTTAGTGGTCTTAAGGGGTCCTAGGACACATTAATGTGTCGTAGGACCCTTTAAGACCCCTTAGGACCCCTTATCATACACTACTATATGAAAAGGGGTCTTAAGGGGTTGTAAGGGGTCTTAAGGGATCCTATGACATATTAATGCATCCTAGAACCCCTTATGACCCTTTAGGACCCTTTATCGCACCTAAGATGTAGGTAAATGCGTTATAAGTGGTCGTGGGACCCCTAATGACCCCTTAGTACCCTTTAGGAATCCTCTCTCTACATCTTAGGCGTCACCTTAAGACACCTCTCTCTACATCTTAAGGGTCATAAGGATTTTCAAGGGGTCCTAGGATATATTATTGTGTCCTAAGACCCCTTAACATACACTAATGAATGATAAGGGGTCTTAAGGGGTCCTAAGACACTATAATGTATCCTAGGATCCCTTATGACCCCTTACAACCCTTTAGGGCCCTAAGATGCATGGTAAGGGGTCCTCAGGGGTCCTAGGACAAATTTATATGTCGTAGCACTCCTTATGACCCCTTAGGACCCATATCTCTACATATTAGGGGTAGTAGTATTGTTTAGGGGTCTTAGGACACATTAATGTTTCCTAGGACCCCTTAGACCCCTTACAACCCCTAGGGCCCCTTACCACACACTATTGAATGGTAAGGAGCCCTAAGCGGTCTTAAGGGGTCCTAATACACATTAATGTGTCCTAGGACCCTTCATAACTCCTTACAAACTTTTAAGACACCTAAGATATATGATAAGGGGTCCTAATAGGTCATAAGGGATCCTAGGACAAATTAATGCTTCCTAGAACCCCTTAGGACCCTCGAGGACCCATCTCTCTAAATTTTAGGGATTTAAGGGTTTTTAATGTGTCGTAGGACTTCTTATACCCCTTACAAACCCTTAGAAAACCTTAACATACACTAATGAATGTTAAGGGGTTCTAAAGGGTCGTTAGTGTCCTTAAGGGGTCCTAGAACACATTACTGTGTTGTAGGACCCCTTACAACCCCTTACAATAAGCTAATTAATTTTAAGAGGTCCTAAGAGTTTCTTAGTGGTCTTAAGGGGTCCTAAAAACATTAGTGTATCGTAGGACCCTTTGAGACCCCTTAGGACCCCTTATCATACACTAATGTATGACAAGGGGTCTTAAGGGGTTGTAAGGGTTCTTAAAGGGTCCTGTGACACATTAATTTGTCCTTGAACCCCTTATGAGCCCTTAGGACCCTTTATCACACCTAAGATGGGTTATAAGGGGTTGTGGGACCCCTAATGACCCCTTATTACCCTTTAGGAATCCTCTCTCTACATCTTAGGTGTCATAAGGGTTTTTAAGTTGACATAGAACACATCATTATGTCTTAGGACCCCTTGCCATAAAATAATGTATGGTAAGATATCGTAAGACATCTTAAGATGTTCTAGGACACATTAAGGTGTTCTAGGACACATTAATGTGTCCTAGAGCTCTTTATGACTCCTTAGGACACTTTAAGATCCCTAAGATGAATGATAAGGGGTTGTAAGTTGTCCTAAGGGGTCATAAGGAGTTGTAGGACATATTAATGTTTCCTAGGACCACTTAACACCCCTTACAACCCATGAAGACCCCTCTCTCTACATCTTATGGGTTGTAAGTGTTGTTAAGGGGTCCTAAAATAGATTAATGTGCCCTATGACTCCTTATACCCTTTATCACCCCTCAGGACCCCCTACCATACACTAATGAATGGTAAGGGGTCCTAACATTTCCTAAGGGTCAAAAGGGGTCCTAATACACATTAATATGTCCTAGGACCCCTTCTAAACATTTAGGACCCTTGAATACCCATCTCTCTACATATTAAGGGTCATAATGGTTATTAAGGTTTCTTATCACACATTAATGTATTTTAGGACCCCTTAGACCACTTACAACCCCTTAAGAAGGCATGTTTGTATGAGAGAGAGAGAGAGAGAGAGAGAGAGAGAGCTCTTAATGGTTCCTAATACACAGTAATGTGTCCTATGACCCCTTAAGATCTCTTAATGTGTACTAGGACCCCTAATACATTTTCTTAGGGTTCTAGAGAGAGAGAGAGAGAGAGAGCTCTTAATGGGTCCTAATACACAATAATGTATCCTATGACCCCTTAAGACCCCTTAATGTGTACTAGGATCCCTAATATGTTTTCTTAGGTTTCTAGAGAGAGAGAGAGAGAGTACTTTCAAAAGATCCATCTCATATGTCTAGGGAACCCTCCGGTGCACTGAGGCCACCTGAATGAGTCCTATCCTTCTATTATGGATTTCTATCATAAGACAAGTACTAAAATCACATGAGTAACATCTTATAATGCCAACAAAACTATGTATAAACATTCATAAGGTAAAAAATATAACTTTGAAGATGCATTAACACAATGTTCCATAACTTGTTCATAAATCTAGGGAACCCTCATGTGCCTAAAATTTGGCTAAGTCTAATTTGTTTTTTTAAATCCCCAAAATCTAAAATCTGCACCTTAACTCCTATGAAGTTGAAACATATCTAAAACATCCTGAAAGGTATTTATACAAATATAACTTAAAGTATAAGTTCTTATACTTAAATTTTATATTTGTATAAATCCTCTCTCTCTCTCTCTCTCTCTCTCATTTTTCTATTTTGTGTCTAATATAGGGTGTACGCCCTATAGGGAGCATGCCCTATAGTGAGTATAGGGCGTGCACCCTATAGGGTGCACGTCCTTTTAATGACATTGATATTTACCAAGCCTAAGGCTTTGATTTGGCTTGGTGCTCCAACCCAAAGGCCTGGAGGATTCAAGCAGGCCTAAGATGTGTTTTCGAGCAAACATAGAAAAAGTTAACATTTTTTCTTGTGTGCTCTCCGTCAGGTTTGCACATGGTTCAATAACAATAAAATCAAACAACATGATATTGTAGATCTCTCTGATAGCTATCTAACGATGTACATTATTTTGAATTATCATTATTTTCAGCTTTTCATTTTTAATTTCTTTTCTAAGTATGTCCATTTTTTGTCAAAAACCAACATGGATTAATTTGGGCTTAGATTTTGGCTCGTTCATCGAATTTTGAAAAAAATAACATTTTCACAAACTAGAATCCATTCTACACCCTTTAAAAAAAAAGAAGTTTTGATTTTCAATTAGTTTTCAATGATTTCTAGGTGGAGCACACAAAAATTTCACATTTTCAAGATGTGTCCACTTTGGAAAATGGAAAAAAATCACACTTTCATCAAAAAATTAACAGAAAAATATGGGATAAACTAGGTGGTGTTAGCTAATTTCTCACTATATCGATTAATTATTTTTAAAAAAAAAGTTAACATTTTAAGTTATGTTTTTTCACAAAAAGCAGGACCACTTTTTGTACTGCCCCTTTTTTGAGGGCCTTAATCTCCACATTTTCTAAAAACAATTAGTAGTTTAGAAACTAGATTTGGAGTAGAACAACTCTTGTTTTCGTCACATTTTAAAATTTTGAGTGTAACTATCCTCAATTTCTCGTTGAAGTTTAGAGTTTGCTGATTTTAGAAAAAAGTGGCATCTCATACCCCCTTTTTGGTCCCCCATATTTGTGCACTTACCCATGAGAAAGGTACTAACCTTGAAATGTTGTAGATCTAAAAAATGCTATTTTCGGGAGTCTGCACTTAGTTTCTGGAAAATCTGAGACCGGATCTAGAACTGAAACGTAGAGACGAAAAAACCCAGAAATCTTTTTCTATTCTGACATAGTTCCAATTTTGACCCTCAAGTCAATGTCACCATTGACCTTGAATTTTTTATTTTGACCTAGGGAAGAATTGACCTAAAAAGTCTCTGATAGGAAATCTATTTTTGGATCCTAAAAGTTTGTCAAAAAGGGTATCTGAATCTGCACTTCAATCCGCTATTTCAAACTTGTACCTTCAAGAAAAATGGATTGTTTGTTGGGGGGAGGGCTTTGCCTTAGTCAAACCCCAGTTTTGGAATTACCCTCAAAGTATAATTGAAAGTGCATAAGTAAAACAAAGTAAATGAACAAATTCACCTTGCTTGTAGAAGCCCTTGTGGCGACTCAAATCCGTGAATCCACAAGTATGTATGCACCAAAAAGGATGTAGAATTTATAATATAGAATGTAGGATGTCTCAAATCAATTTCTTCTAGATCTTCAACACCAATATTGAATGGATCTTTGAATAGGAAGAGGCTTGGAGTAATGCGGATGGAGAAATCCTCAACAAGAGGGCTCCATGGAGCTTGAATCCTTCAATGGCCACCAATGGATCTCCTTGATGAAATGAGTGCTTGAGAAGAGCTTGAACGCTTGAGAATTGATGAATGCTTCAATGGCTACTTGGATTGCTTCAAATCTTGCTTCTTCAGCTTTGGATCTCACTCTTCTAGTCTTTGTTTTAGATTTCTCTTTCTTATGGTTCAATTCTTAGCTTGTGGTTAGAGAAAATGAGAGGAGAAAGCTTCCTTGTATATGAAACTAGGGAACAATCTTCTAGAGAGACCTACATAGGAGAATTAAATTCTAATTAGACCCATACCACTAGAAAAGGACCTATATTAAATATAATTTAATATTTGTTGTTCTGAAGATCGAAACAGCCGACCTGGAAGCGGGAATTAACTCTTTCCAATGCCCGACATCTGGAAACCCTGGAATTCTAGAATTTGAAACCTAGGTCAAAAAAAGGTTGATTCTGACCTAGGTCAAGGTCAAGGTCGACCTTGAGCCTGAGGTCAAAGTCCCAATTTTTCAGTCTGGAGTGTTAGAAAAAAGGTGGAAAAAGTGGAAATGGGGCAGAATAGGGGGAAAAAGCCAGATCCAATTCAGGGACCCATTCAAGGCACTCGACATGACCCCAAACCACTTAATTGGAAGGATAAACTAGTCTACAATGGAAGTGGTTCCATTTTCAGACTATACAATACATATACATATACATATGCATATATATACATATACATATATATAAATACATATATATATAGATATATATGTATATACATATACATATATATATATACATATATATAGATATATATGTATATACATATACATATACATATGCATATACATATGCATATATATATATATATATATATATATATATATATATGTATGTATGTATGTATATATATGTATGTATATATATATGTTAGAATACTTCAGAGATAACTGAGAGGGGGGGTGAATCAATTATCTGCAACTTTAAATCTTTTGTACTTATTAATCCAGATTGATACAAAGTAAATACAAATTCAGATAACACATTACACAACACATCAATTTGGTTATAGGGAAACCAAATGGTAAAAACCCCGGTGGGAATTAGTACCCACAAAGAACTATACTGTTTATAGTAATCCCTATTAAAAGATTCTTCAACCCTGTTAGGAGTTGTACAATACAATGCAGTAGTATA
>MU226428.1:3015986-3032538 GCA_018584345.1 Thuja plicata
TCATTGCATGAGACATCAATGCAATCAAACATTTCTTCAATCACAGTATCTTTATTGTTAGGTCTGGATTCTTCTTCAATCAAAGGTGCATATTCATAATACCTCTCTTGAATCATAAACTTCTCATTAATCTTAACATGCGTGCTTTCAATTATCTTCTTTAATCTTAATTGAAACATCTATAAGATTTTTTTTTGTAGAGTAACCAAGAAAGATACCTTCATCACTCCTAGCATCAAACTTGCCAACAATGTCATCTCTCTTGATGTAGAATTTGCTGCCAAATATTCTGAAATATTTTACTATGGGTATATTTCCAAACCAAAGTTCATAGGGTGTCTTGTCCATCCCTGGTTTCAATTGTGTTATGTTGATAGTATACACTGTTGTGTTCACTACATCTCTCCAATAGGTGTGTGCCACTTTTCCTTCAATCATCATGGTGCGTGCTGTATCAAGTATAATCTTGTTTCTCCTTTTTGCAATTCCATTTTTCTAAGGTGTTCTAGGGGCACTCAACTACCTTTTTATTCCATGTTCTTCACAGTAGTCATAAAAATGGTCAGAGGTGAATTCTCCTCCTCTATCTGATCTTAAACATTTCAATTTTAGTCCAGACTCATTCTCAACCTTCGCTTTGAATATTTTGAACTTCTCAAAGGCTTCTAACTTCTATTTTAAGAATGCAACCCACATCATCCTAGAAAAATCATCAACAAACAAAATAAAGTACCTTTCACCATAGTATGATCTTGTTTGAGTAGGACCGCATAAAGTTGTATGCACTAAGTCCAACTTGTTTTTAGTTAAGGTCTGCTTGCTTTTGAAGGAACTCCTTACATGTTTACCCATAACACATTCCCTGCAAATTGTGTCAACTAGTCTTGCAATTCTTGGTAGGATTTTAACTTCCTTGACATTACTGATCTTTACTATATTATCAAAATTGATATGACAATGTCTCTTGTGCCATAACCAACTATCATCCACCTTTGCAACAAAACAACTTACATCTGAATTAAGCTAAAAAACATTACCTTTTGTTTTAGAGCCTAATGCAATCATGTCTCCGTCCTTGTTTCTAATGATGCACTTGTTGTCTTTGAACTCCAAATGATAGCCTTTGTCAAGTAGTTGTTTAACACTCAGCAAGTTATGATGTAATCCATCAACATATAGAACATCATCTGTCTTATTCTTTCCATCTAGGGTGATGGAACCTCTGCCTATGATAGGTTTAGGAGTGTTATCTCCAAATCTAACCATACCACCTTTGTATTTGTCTAGATGAAAAAATCTATCTTTATCACCTGTCATGTGATGTGAGCATCCACTATCAATGATCCAATTAGTTATGACATCTGCTTTGGATATTAAGGATAATTCATGATCTTCTTCTTTATCTTCAATGTCCATATCTTCGAGCAACCTTTCCATGTCTTTAAGAGTAACAAATCCAATTTCATCTTCTCCTGAATCTTCATCAATTACACCTTCTTCAGCATGGTAACATTCCTTCCTATACTTAGGTTTGTAATTATATCTAAACTTCTTGACTCTTGTGGGACACTTGGATGCAAAGTGACCAATCTTATTACATGAAAAACACTTAAATGGAAGCTTTCCTTCATACTTTCCTTTTCCTTTATTTTCTCTCTTAGCAATCATGGCAATTATCTCTTCTAGTTCTTCATCAGTTTCTTCATTCTCATTATGACTAGAGATGTGTGAGGATCTCTTATCGTGGATTGAATCTTTGAAGGCTGTTTCATTCTTAGGTTCATTCTTCAATCTTGATATTTCAAATGCAGAGAGTTTGCTGATCAAAGTCTCTCTCTTGAAGTCTTGTGAGAATTGCATAGTTTCCTCTAAAATACTGATATTGTTTTCATAGTCTGATGTCAAAGTGGTTAACAACTTATCCATTATATCTTCTTCTGAAATTTCTCCTCCATTGTTTCTAATTCCTGATACTGCTTCATTTATCCTCTGATTATAAGCTCTAATGTTCTCTTCTGGTAATATCTCAAGATTGTTGTATTTCTTCTTCCATGTCTTCCTATGTGCATTCTTTGCTTGAACATCTCCTTCAAACATGTCTTCTAAATACTTCCATATGATATGTGCTTTGTCAAACTTCTTGATCTCAAAAAATTCACTGTCAGATAAGGCACTGATTAGGGCTTCTTTGGCAACTGCATTATTGGTAAATGTTTCCTTTTGTCTTCTAGTAGCATCATCCTTTGCAAGGTCTTTCAAAGATGGGATTTCAACCTCTTGTGTAGAAATCTCAAAAATATCAAATCCAATGCATTGTAGATGTGTTACCATTTTGTTTTTCCAATCCAAATAGTTCTCTCCATCAAACTTAGGGCTATCTTTTTTGAAGTATGCCATCTTGATCTACCTTAAGCTATTAGGCTTTCTCTCCAAGGAACTTGGCTCTGATACCAATTGTTAGAATACTGCATAGATAACTGAGAGGGGGGGTGAATCACTTATCTGCAACTTTAAATCTTTTGTACTTATTAATCCAGATTGATACAAAGTAAATACACATTCAGATAACACATTACACAACACATCAATTTTTTTATGGGGAAACCAAATGGTAAAAACCCCGGTGGGAATTAGTACCCACAAAGAACTATACTATTTATAGTAATCCCTATTAAAATATTCTTCAACCCTATTAGGAGTTGTACAATACAATGGAGTAGTATAGTTGACCTGGTTAAGGGTCAGACCCTGTTAGGAGTCTTTTAAATGTAACCCTGTTAGGGGTGGAGGACTCACTATCCAAGTGGTGAAGGCTACAACCTTCTGGTTATTTGATACACACTATATCAACAAGATCAACTGTTGTTTGTGACACTGCTTGTCTAATTAGTTCCTTTTATGCACCGATGCTTTAACCTCTTGTAAAGCAGTATAAAAATCTAATCTATATTTTGAATGCTTCAACATAAACATCTATATTATCAACATATGATAAATATATCTTTGCTGCATCAACACTCTGCTCTGCTTTTGAATCTCTGGCTTTCGCAACTATTCTCATTACAAATGACCTTCTATAAGTACATACACCAAGTATGAGATCATGGGACCTGTAGGACAACTATTCTTAACATCCTTGTCAGAGCTACTAAGCGTGCAAGTATAATTACAACCGCACAAGTACTAATTGAATAGATGTGTTGCTTCACTGAGTTAGCTTCATCAATTTAACCATAACTTTGCAATCGTCTTGAAACATGTTTGGCGCATTTAGATTAATATCAACAACTCATAATGCATCATGAATATACACACGCATATCCTGAAGATAGGTGCAACTCGATCAACATGTTACATACGTCGGCCTTAAACCGTTATTCCTCCAGAACTATAACTGTCACTAACAGAATTACATATCTTTACTAAAATATCATATCTGAGTCTCCGTGTATGAACATAGCATAGTAAACATGTCAACAACATGTATCTATCCACACTGGTCTTCATGTCATCATATGGATAAGTACATACAGAAATACTGCTGTGTATTATATGTTGTCATCAATGACAAACATACAATCATTCAACTGTTCAGAATCAAATCTCCAACAATATATACATATATATATACATATACATATATACATACATATATATATATATACATATATATGTATATACATATATATATGTATATATATATATATGTATATATATATGTATATATACATATATATACATATATGTGTGTTTAGGGTTGTGTTAAGAGTCTTAAGTTGGGTTGGAATAAGATCCATTAGTTTTGGATCTCAACTTGTTCATTTCATGATTGCAAGAGCAAAAGTGCTCCTAGGTGACAATATGGTCATTTTGGCCTACAATGGTAAAAGTTGCTATTTTTGGGTAACTTGAGGTTTTAGTATTTTCTAGGACCCTAAGTGTCCTAACTAGGGTCATAGGAGTGGTAAAAATGCATCGAGCTGACTAAAATGGTCAAAGAGAAAGAAATGCTCAAAAGTTGCTAGCACTTTTCAAAAATTGCTAGCACTTTTCAAAAGTTGCTAGCACTTTTCAAAAATTGCTAGCACTTTTCAAAAGTTGCTAGCAACTTTCAAAAGTTGCTCGAGAAACGTTTGCAAAATTTGAAAAATATTGCAAATGGAGGTTTGGATAGTTGTAACCACCCATTCTTTGGTATTTGAGCATGGATTGATGATATTTGAATGGTTAATGGAGTTTTGGATTGCATAGTAATTTTGTGATCATTCTGTACGGATGGATTTATGAGATTCAATGTAAATTATAGTGTCTTCTACATACTATATGGTTGTGTACGGATTATATTAGATGATATGACCCCATGGGGGTGTAGTGTACTATATTATCTTTCTTTTGCATATAGTAGTTTGATTTCAAGTTAAGATTGTGTGGAATTACATTAGGATTTAAGTGATTGTGTTTCCAAGTTCTATTTTCAGAGTTGTAGGAACAAAAATGGCTCTAACCTAAGCATCCAAGGCTTAAAATAGATTTAAAAATGTGGTATGATGGGTTAGGGTCTGTAAATAGTTATTTTTTTTCCTTTTTTTTCCTGCAATTGAATTCCTAGAATTGGAGTGAAGCGCTATGGCTGACTTGTAGGAGTAGGTGAGTCTGGACAGGGTAAAGATGGGATTGAGCAGAGCACCCATGATCTTGGATGGATGACTTAGTGGCATGTGTAGAATCCCTAATGTTCTCTTTGAAGGATAAAAAGGTGGTAGATGGTGAATTGAAGTTTGAAGACCAAATTGAAGACATATTGCATTGACTGGTCCAGAGGCCTAAAAGATAGGCTGAAACTAGGGCATGATAGCAATTAGGGTTGTTGGTTCCTTGAGAAACTATATCTCTATATTATTGAAGGGATAGTGGATAGATTTCAGATTTCTAAGGTCTTCTGTGAGGTTTTTTGGGAGAATTTGGATCATTTGGCTCAAAACAGTGAAAATAGACCTACTAGAAATAGGCCTAATTAGGCCTACTAGTGCATATTGACAACAATTGGATTGTTGAAGTATCCAGAAGTGTTGGAAATGATTCCAATGGAATTTTAAAGAGTCAAGAAAGTAGAAAAGAGTCTATGAGGATAGTGGGAAAGATCCTAATCAAGGGTTTGGGGTTCTAGGGGAAAATCTAGTGAAAAATCAAGAAGATTGATGAACTAGTTGGACTAGTGGAAATTGTGTGAATTTTGTGTCTTTCAAATCAACTATACCTAAGAGGAAAGTTGGTAGGAGGAGTCTAGGAGATCCATATTGGTGAAGAAAACATAGACCATTGGATGGTTAGGAGAAGTAATAAACAAATTGGGAGAAGGGACACTAGAACCCTAGACCCTCTACATAAGAGTGGTATCAAAGCAAGCATTTATTTAAGTTTAGTGTATGTCTGAATGGGAGGAAAGCCACGAGGTTGCAAACATGCCACCCAAGGAAATGGGAAAATATGCCATAGTGGACTTGGTCCAAAATCTATTGGCAAAGGCAAATTTGATAGACATAAAGGGTAAGAGGAAAGTCACTGATTGGGGAGATGAAAGTGATGAGGAGGATGAAAGCCAGATAGGAGAGACAACTAGAAAAGGAAAAGAAGTGGAGATGGATAAAGAAAATAAGGTGTTCCTGGATTCCTTTAAGTCCCTTAACAAGGATATTATGGAACACATACCTTACTATTGTAGAAGTTTGAATGGTAAAGAGCTATAGGATTGGCTAGAGGCCATAGACAACTAGTTTGACTACAAAGAAGTGTTAGAGGAGAAGAGGGTCAGTTATGCCAAGGATAGAATCAAAGGATCTACATTGGTGTGGTGGAACATGATGCAGGATGATAGGGTGACCACTGGTAAGAAGAAGATCTAGTTTCTTGGGATAGAATGAAGATCAGGTTGAGGGTATAATTCTTACCCACTGATTATGAGATTCAAATGTATCAGAACTTGTATAACTTGAGACAAAAAGAGTTATCAGTAAGTGCCTACACTGAGGAATTCCACAAATTGAGTCTAAGGGAAGGAAGACAAGAAGAGGAGGTAGAAAAGGTAGCAAGATACCTTAATGGGTTGATACAAGGAGTCCAAGATGAAATCAGTATGATGGCTCCTAGAAGTATGCACAAATGTTTCCAACTAGCCTTGAGAGCAGAGGAGAAGGCTAGAAAGAGGAATGACTTCCAACAAAGAGGTAGGGGTAATAATAATAGAGGATTCAGAGGCAGAGGTAACTTTAGCTGAGGAAAAATCCAAACTAGACCAAAAGAAACTCAGTCCATTGACAATAATGGGAGTAACAAGTATAGAGGATCATTCCAAAGAGGAGGATATAGAGGAAGAGGGCCACCAAGGGGTAAATTTTAGTCACAAGGAAGGACCAATTTTGTATTCACAGGAAGATCTTACAATTGTAATCAAGTGGGCCATACAATGGGAAAATGTCCTAACAAGACCTCCACATCATCTAAGGGAGAAAGAATAAATCAGTTAGTGCAAGAGGATGACACCCAAAGTGTCACTTCTCCAATCTCCAAGGCAGGGCAAGTATTGGATGAAGAAAATATTATGTTGAGAAGGACTTTGTTGAAAGTTCTTGGTACTACAGAACCACCCCAAAGAAAGAACTTGTTTAAAACTACTTGTAGGTGACATGGGAAGAACTGCAAGGTGATAGTGGACTTTGTATCCACAGAGAACATAGTGTCAACTGAGATGGTGGATAAATTGAAACTTAGAAGGATACCTCACACTACCCCCTACAAAGTGTCATGCCTAAACAAGGGGCAAAAGATAGTGGTGGATGAACAAAATATGGTGGATTTTGAGATTGGAGAGTATAAGGACAAGATCCTATGTGACATATTGCCCATGGATGCATGTCATCTCCTTCTAGGTTGTCCATGGAAATAAGATGTGAAATCCATTCATGATGGTGAAAATAATAGCTATGTGATTACTAAATAAGGAAAGAAGTTTCAAATAGATCCCTTACAAGAACCTAATGAGGAGAAGCATGTGGGAACTAGTGTGATGTTCTTGAGTGGAAAGGGGTTTCTAAAGGTTATGAAGAAGGAGAGAGGGTTTTGTTGTGTAGTCATAGCTAGTGAAGCCAAAGGAGGAGACTAAGGAGAAAGCCAACATGCCACTAGAGGTATAAGCACTGTTGGAAAGGTACCATGAAATAGTGGATAATGGATTTCCTAGTGCATTTCCACCCATGAGGGATGTGAGTCATCAGATACCTCATACCCGGAGCTAACTTTCCTAATAAGGAAGCATATAAGATGACACCAAGTCAGAATGCAGAGATAGAAAAGAAGATTCAAGAATTGTTGGAGAAAGTGCCAATAAGGAGGGGTTTGAGTCCTTGTTCTATGCCAACTATCCTTGCACCTAAGAAGGATGTAAAATGGAGGATGTGCACCTACTCTAGAGATATTAACAACATCACAATAAGATATAGATTTCCCATGCCCCAGATTGAGGAATTTCTAGACAACTTGGGAGGTTCTTGTTATTTCTCCAAGGTGGATTTGAAGTCAGGGTATCACCAAATCAGAGTTAGACCTGATGATGAATGGAAGAAAACCTTCAAGAAAAATGAAGGGTTGTATGAGTGTCTTATAATTCCCTTTGGCCTAACAAATGCACCTAGAAAAATCACGAGGCTCATGAATGGAGTGCTAGCAGATTTTATAGGTAAGTTTGTAATAGTTTATCTTGGTGACATTTTGATCTTTAGTAGGTCTAAGGAGGAGCACATGAAGAATTTGGAAATAGTATTGAGGAGGATAGACCAAGAGAAATTGATGATCAATTAGGAAAAATGTGAATTCTTGAAGACTGACTTAGCATATCTTGGTTTTTTGGTTTCTAATGGATGTATGAAGATGGATCTTGATAAGGTCAAGTCTATTTTGGAATGGCCAACACCTAGATCCATAGGGGATGTTATAATTTTTCATGGATTAGCCTCCTACTATAGGCAGTTTGTGAATAAATTTAGTCATGTATGTGAAGCTATCCTCAACACTATTAAGGGAGGAATCAAATGAGGAATCAAATGTCAGTTCAAGTGGACAACAATAGCAGTAGATCAAGGCTTTGAAATGTTGAAGAAAAGGATAGTAGAACTACCTACTCTTAGGTTCCCCAATTTAAATCAGTTATTTGTTGTGGAGTGTAATGCTAGTAAGTTAGCCATTGGGGTAGTGTTGAGCCAAGAGGTACACCCTATGGAATTCTTCTCAGAGAAGTTGAATGAGGCCAAACAAAAGTACTCTACCTATGATTTGGAGTTGTATGCAATCGTGCAAGCACTCAAAAAGTGGAGACATTATCTCCTACCTAGGGAATTTGTGGTCTACACAGATAACCATGCCCTTAGTTTCTTGAATAGGAAAGAGAAGTTAAATTAGAGGCACCTTAAATGGGTAGAATCTTTGCAAGCATACACATTTGTCATCAAGCACAAGAAAGGAGTTAGCAACAAGGTTGTTGATGCTCTTAGTAGAAGAGTACTAGCCATACAAGAGATACAATTACAAAGTGGGAATGAATGACTTGAAAGGCCTCTACAAAGAGGAAAGAGATTTCAAAGATGCCTTTGAGGCATGTGAGAAGTTCCAAGAAGGATTCAATGTGGAGTTTACTAATTATATGTTGCAAGAGGGATTATTGTTCAAAGGACACCTAATGTGTATACCTCAATGCTCAATGAGGGAGAACATAGTCAAGGAGAAACACCAAGGAAGCTTGGGAGGCTACTTTGGAGTGGACAAGACACTTGAGAAAGTGAATAGGCATTACTATTGGCCTAGGTTACAGTTAGGTGTCAAGAAGTTTGTGGAGAAACATCATATATGTCAAAGGGCCAAAGGAAAAAGTAGCAACACTGGATTGTATCAACCCCTATCCATACCTCAGAGACCTTGGGAGTGCTTGAGTATGGACTTTGTTTTGGGATTGCCAAAGACACCAAAGGGACATGATAGTGTGTTTGTAGTGGTGGATAGGTTTTGTAAGATGTCACACTTCATTCCTTGCAAACAAACCAATGATTCTTCACATATTGCAGGCTTATTCTTTAGAGACATAATAAGAATCCATGGATTGCCACTAAACATAGTAAGTGATAGAGACAGTAAGTTTGTGGGTCACTTTTGGAGGACTCTTTGGAATATGTTAGGGACAACTTTATCATTCTCTGTTGCCTATCACCCTCAGTCAGATAGACAAACTGAGGTAGTTAATAGGTCTTTAGGAAAACTATTGAGATTCTTAACTAAGAACCATGGACGGTCATGGGATCATATTATTGGACAGGAAGAATATGCCTATAATGACTCCATTAATAGGAGTACTGTAAAAATCCTATTTGAGATAGTTTATTGGACTAATCCTAGAGGGATCTTGGAGTTGAGGCATATTAGTCTACAGGACAAGAGGAGTGCATAAGGTGAATCATTTGCAGAGAAGATGAAAGAGTTGCATGATCAAGTCAAGAAGACTTTACAACAACACATGGACAAATATAAGGACAAGGCAGATAGGACAAGGAGATATTTTCAATTCAAGGTGGGGGATCTGGTACTTGCTTACCTCATAAAGGAAATACTACCAAAGGGTAATCCAACTAAGTTTTTGATGAAGAAGATAGGACCATTGAGGACATTTCATAAGTATGGATAAAATTCATATGAGGTGGAGTTGCCTCCAGATTTGGGCATCTCACCCATTTTTAATTTATGTGATATGTATCCCTATAAGGGTCTACCCTCAGACATTGGTCAACTAACTCTTTCAGAGTTGGGAGAAGAATATTGGGTCAAAGATTTACCTACCCCACGCCCTCTACAGTTGGATATCATACTAGACTCTAAGGTGATTAAGAAGTCTAGGAAGCATACTTACAAAGAGTATGTTGTCAAGTGGCAGAGACTACCTGAATCGGAGGCCACTTGGATGACTGAAGCAGACATTCTAAAGCATGGGGTCACCATTGAAGACCTCCTAACTCAAGGGACTTGAGTTATTTGTCCAAGGGGAGTATGGTGCAGAGAAGCTCCCATTTTGGTGTGATTTGTGTTAATATTCTTAGTTTGGGTTGGAATAAGATCCATTAGTTTTGGATCTCAACTTGTTCATTTCATGATTGTAAGAGCAAAAGTACTCCTAGGTGACAATGTGGTCATTTTGGCCTACAATGGTAAACGTTGTTATTTTTGGGTAACTTGAGGTTTTAGTATTTTCTAGGACCCTAAGTGTCCTAACTAGGGTCACAGGAGTGGTAAACATGCATCAAGTTGACTAAAATGGTCAAAAAGAAAGAAATGCTCAAAAGTTGCTAGCAAGTTTCAAAAGTTGCTTTTGCAACTTTTGAAAAATGTTGCAAATGGAGGTTTGCATAGTTGTAACCACCCATGCTAGGGTATTTAATCATGGATTGGTGATTTTTTAATGGTTAATGGAGTTTTGGATTGCACAGTAATTTTGTGATCATTCTGTATGGATGGATTTCTAAGATTCAGGATAAATTACAATGTCTTCTGCATACTGTACGGTTGTGTGAAGATTAGATTAGATGATTTGACCCCATGGGGGTGTATTTTATTGTATTATCTTTCATTTCCATATAGTATTTTGATTTCAAGTTAAGATTGTGTGGAGTTACATTAGGATTTAAGTGACTGTGTCTGTAAGTTCAGTTTGCAGAGTTGCAGGAACAAAAATGGCTCTAACTTAATCATCCATGACTGAAAATCGATTAAACCATGTGGGATGATGGGTTAGGGTCTGCACATAGTGATTTTGTTTCCTTTTTGTTCTTGCAATTGAATTCCTAGACTTGGAGTGAAGCCCTATTGAAGACTGCTAGGAGTAGACGAGCCTGGACAAGGTAAAGATTGGATTGAGCAGAGAACCCATGATCTTTGATGGATGACTTGGTGGTATGTGAAGAAGACCTAATGTATCTCCTTGAAGGATAAAAAGGTGGTAGATGGTGACTTGAATTTTGAAGACCAGATTGAAGACATATTTCTCTGACTGGTCCACAGGCCTAAAAGATATGTTGAAAACTAGGGCCTGGTAGCAATTAGGGTTTTGGGTTCCTTGAGAAAATATAGCTTTGGATTATTTAATGGATAGTGGATAGAATTCAGATTTCTAAGGTTTTATGTTAGGTTTTTTGGGATAGTTTGGAGCATTTGGCTCAAAACAGTGAAAATAGACCTACTAGAAATAGGCCTAATTAGGCCTACTAGTGCACATTGACAATAATTGGATTGTTGAAGTATCCATAAGTGTTGGAAATGATTCCAATGGAATTTTAATGAGTCAAGAGAATAGGAAATATTCTATGAGGAGTATGGGAAAGATCCTAAGCAAGGGGTTGGGGTTCTAGGGGAAGATCTAGTGAAAAATCAAGAAGATTGATGAACTAGTTGGACTAGTGCAAATTCTGTGAACTTTGTGTCTTTATCAAAATAACTATACCTAGGAGGTAAGTTAGTAGGAAGGGTCTATGAGATCCATATTGGTGAATAAAACATAGAAGGGTAGATCATTGGATGGTTAGGAGAAGTAATAAACAAATTGGGAGAAGGAAACACTAGAACCCTAGACCCTCTGCATCAATATAAATATACATATATATATATACATATAAATATACCTATATATACATATACATATTGTGTGTGTGAATTAGTGCACCTATTATCTGCAACATGACACTTCAATAGATCATTATATTAGTAGAAAAGCATAAAAAACAAGCATTTGAAGCTAAGCACTAAAATCGATCTATTGTTTCCTATCTAGGAGGAGTTTGAAGAATGTCATAATCATGCCCTCAGATTATGCACACATCAGTGACATATACAACCTAATAATGGAAGATTTCAATAAAAAGCAATCTAAATGCTTACTAAACATGCATATTAGCTCTAAAAACTATGATAATAACAATGCATAATATTCAATCTAAGATGCAATATGGATTTACAAGTAATCTCAACAGCATAACAATGCTTTCAACTCTGAAATTAAGGGCCATTTGAGCTCAAAAACTCATTCTATTTATAGAGGAAATTAGGAGAGAGAGAGATGGGACAAGGTTCATTAATGGAGGTGTAAAAACCATTAATGAGGTGTAAGAGGCATTAATGCCAAAGACATTAATGAGGCATGGTGGAAGGCATATGCATTAAATACAAGCATTTAAGAGGCATGGTGAGGGTTTAAGAAGCATGGGTGAGCATTTAGAGTCAAGCTTGAGAAAGTTGCCTTTATCAAGTGGGTTGGATTCCTAATCACAGGATTAGGAATGTGACATCATTAGGAAGTGGGTTACGATAGGATTAAGATTAGGATTACACTTAGCATGGGGGGAATAGGTTGGGATGGTTTTGAACCCAGGATTAAGGTGGTTGAGATAGGTTAGGCTAGGGTTAAGGGGAATATTAATGAAATGAATTATAATTAATATATTCATTCAAAAATAAGGAAATTAATATTTAAGCTTTTTATTGCTTTAGATTATTAATTAGGACTATACCCAATTAATTAGATTAATTTTAGGCTAGAAGATAGGCTTTTGCAAGTGATTTAGATATAATAGGGATTTATTTAATTCCTTTTAAATTAATTACCTTAGCCAAGTATTGATTTGAATTTTTTTGAATTGATTTGACTGATTTGATTGGCTAAGGTGATTAATAAAATTTAGTGATTAAATCACTTAGGAGATTAAATCTGATTTGAATGAATTATGCCAGTCGATTGAAGAGTTGTCTGGACATAATTGGGGGTATGATCACACTTAGGGCAAGTAGGGTCTATGGTTAGAGAAGACCAAATCAAGCTGGTTACATTTTCCCCTCTTTGAATTTATGTGTGAGCAGTGCATTGATTCAAAGAAATTTTTAGATGTTGACTTCAGAAAGTTTTGAAAATTTCGCTCACAATCGAACGAAATGCCTAATGAGATCAGTCTTGCACTTTATTGAACTAAACTGATAGAATTTATTTTGAACTTGGTTGTCGTACAAAGGTCAATAAAAGATTTTAAAGATACCAATCCTAAAATTGGTTGTCATCCAAAGATTGATAATACTGATTCCAAACTTGGTTGTCGTCCAAAATTTAGTATGCAGTTACAAGGAGCTTAGTAAGAATCTTTTAAAATGAGGGAACACAAGATATCCAGCTTATGAGAACTAAAGCTTTCTATCTAACAGTTCTGACTTAGTCAAGGAAACTGTCATGCCCCTAGTTGTTTGATAATGAAGCCATTTTTTATGTTGTTTTGAGCAAAAAATTGATTGATGATAGTGTGATCATGCCCCCTCAAGAAAAAAATCAAAGAAAAGAAATAAAATCCCTCTTTGGAAATGGTGTATCACTTGAAAGGGCTGGTTAGGTTGAGAAAGAATGGATTAGAAGAAGTGAAGAAATGGGGGTGTGTTACGAGTAAACACATGGGTACCAAGTTAATTATGTGAAAATGTGAGTGGTGGGACTGATAAAATGATGTCAGACCAAGATTTATGATGAAATGTGCAATGTTGATGGATTTTTAGAATAGATGGAGCAATTCTACATTTTTAGGAGCTGTCGCAAAAAATTTATTGTACTGCATAAAATGCATTAGGCACCTTTGATTTGGTTCCTGATTGATCAAAAAGAGAATAGAAATAGAGTTTTAGTTTCCTAGGAGGAGTTTTGGAACCCCTAAATAGCTCAAAAGACCAATATATATATATCAAAAATCACCATTTTACTATTCATTTTCACTTTTACCCATAGTAAATTCTAGAGCTTTGTAGAGAAGATGGTGGTCCTGATCAAGAAGCATCATTTCGAGCTCAGTCGTCGACATAAGTGCCCGACCGACTACGCACCTCTGGTAAGTAATTATAAAACTACCTTGTGAATTTGGTAATTTTCATTTTCATGCTTTCTAGTAGGTTTTAGAGCTATTTGAATTTCAGATCGAATTTGGGATTCTGGATCACACCCTGTTGAACCCATGTCACATCCATTTTTCCCGGATCGTACCCAGTCATCCCAGATTCCTGGATCACATCCAATATTTCCAGGATCACATCTGGTTTTCCCTATTTTGATTAAGTTTAGAATATGAAATTAGGGTTATGTCATACCCTACCTTTTAGGAACGTACCCCATTTTTGGGGTCGCATCCAGGATTTCCAAGATCGCACCCAGCATTCCCCATCGCATCCTATTTTTCCAGAATCACATCTGGGAAAAGAGATTGCACCCTATATAGCTAGGATCACATGTCATTTTTAGACTTAGAATTTTTGTCAATTGTGAACCCTCTTCTTTCTGTGGACCTTGAATCACTTAGCTAATTATGTTCATGCATTTGTATTATAGATAGGGCACTGATTTATCTATTTTCTTATAAAATTGGTTGATTTTGAGGTAGTAGCATTTTGAGGGACATATCTAGGGTGTGTTCTTGCCTTGGTCCAACAGCTGGTAGATGATGAGCAAGACGTAGTGACCCATGTAGGATTACGATCATTGGTTGATTTACCCGATATTGGGGTAAATCAAGGGTTGTTGACTGCTCTTTCTGAGAGATGGCACTCAAAGCACAACACCTTCCATCTCTTGATGGGGGAGATGACAGTCACACCAGAGGACATGTGGCATATACCGCGAGTGCCAGTTATGGGTTGTGAGGTACATTTTGAGGCAACTTCGGTCATTACTATTGGTGCAGCTTGTCATTTCTCCCAGGATGACACTATTGCTCAGAGACACATTTCATGGGATTACATGTGCGATCACTATGATCATCTATCTATATACTTGGTGGGATTGATTGGTGGCATCCTGATGCGAGATAGAGGACAACACATATTCCTTGTAGGATGGGTTGATATGCTTGAGCAGATGGTCGTCTCTAGATGAATATTTGCATGGGGTAGTTGTATTTTGACCCATATGTATCGAGAGCTTCATGAGATTTTTTATCAGTATTCCCAGAGCATGACTGTAGGGATCTTTATTTTGCAGATCTAGGCCTAGGAGCACATCCCAGTGACATGACCCATTTTAGACAGGCATGAAGCACCTGAGCAGCCTTATGTGTATATGTACACATGTTTGATTCAATAGCCTAATCTGGGCAAGGTAGAGTACTGGTGGCATCTTTTTGACAATATGACAGATGTATTATGGTGGTTGTACTTAGATTATGAGGAGTGGGCCTCTGATGGTAGATAGGTTCTATTTTTCTTCTAGAGTAGGTACCTGATCAGACGTACTAGATACATCATAGAGCATTTCATACATACCCATGTATTGAGACAATTTGGCCAATGACAGGGCAGGGGTCATGATGTGACAATATATGCTCGGATCCATGATGAGACACCATTGTGGGGCACCTAGTTGAGGTATGAGACTGCGCATCAGGAGATTAGAAATATGGTCAAAGTTGATTGGGATCTTTGGCTTGATGTTGCAGATGCAGGATGTTTGGATGGATATGTAGCAGAGATGCTTCAACATCCATTCCCATAGTTTACAGTTCCAGAGGAGGTCATTCCTTGTATAGAGGACCCAGTAGATTATGATCTAGATGATTGCCCTGTCAGAGGTAGAGGAGGAGCACAAAGAGATAGGGGTGTTGGGGGTTGGGATGAAGGATGCGATGGTGGGTGAGATGGTAGGTGAGATGGTAGACATCCTCCTCCTGATGATGGGGATGATGGTGGAGATGACAAGGGTGGTGGAGCTATAGGTGGTATGGGAAAGGTGGCCAATGGTAGTAAAGAGGGTTAGTGTACCCTCTTCAGATTTGTTGCTCCCAGGATGGATCCAGGGCCTTTACTTACATGGGATCAGTAGTGACAGCAGAGACATTAGAGGCAACAATAGTAGCAACAGCCATAGGACAGATCACAGGATAGGCCCTTGGGGTAGGATTCTAGCATGGGTTCAGGTAGGGATGGAGATCCCTTATCTCAGTGTGAGAAGGAGCGAGAGAAGCTCAGGGTGAGGATTACAACATTAGAGGATAGGCTCATGAAAATAGATGCTTTATTGGAAGATAGAGATGCATAGATTTAGAAGCTTAGAGTAGAGCGAGATACGCAGGCCCGTATTGTTGGTCACCAAGGATAGAGAGCCACCTATTATTATCCTCTTTATCATGTGGCCATGCCAGAGAGGCAAAGAACCATATCATTTTCACAATTAGCATAGCAGTCAGAGGGGGCCATGCAACCTCTAGCAGTTCCATTTGTACCACCTCCTCCTCCTCCAGATCAGGGAGAGGGGGGAGTCAGAGTTGATGTTGTATCTTGTCACATATTTTTGGGATTATTTTGTATATCTGGATCCTTCTGAGATTATTCTTTTGTATGATGACACTTTATACATGTATATCAGATTCATCATGTTACTCTAATAATCTGATACTCTTTGTGTAGACTTGTGCCATGTTTTTGATCTGTACCATGATTATATATATATATA
>MU226428.1:3039072-3055873 GCA_018584345.1 Thuja plicata
CTCAACAAAATCTCATAGACATCTAATTTCATTCCTTTCTTCACAATCTTGTAGGCCAGGTCAACTGCTCCACAGGGTACACTGTCTACCCTAGATGATTGGAAGACTTGATAGGCAATGATGTTACATGCAAAGTTAATTTCTGCATCTTCTATCATCGACATTCTCATCGCTCTGCCATCACATTGAGCTCTGGTTAGCTCACTCAACATTTCTTTGTCAATCTACTTGATTGCCTTTGGTCTATCTCCGATTGGTAGGCCAGTAATGATGTGTGGTACATCCTTGGTGATCTTTACTAGTTTCTCTAGCCACATAAATTGATTGTGTACTCGGCTAAGTACAAATCTGATCCATTTAGGTTTGAAGACTCTTGGTAGATTAAGGGCATGCACCAAACCCTTTCTCTCCAGATGTGTGTGCCCATCTCTCAGTTTTCCATTGTCGCACAATTTATTGAATGAAGTGTCCAACTCATTAACACAAATATCTTCAATTTTGCAGTGGATGAATGATCAAACATCATCAATAAATATAACCCTAGGTGGAATGGAAGACAATGCTCCTGACATATCAATTCTATAGCTTTTATGGGTGGCATCTTGTGTTTAGGGTTAACAGGATCAACATTCTTTGCCACGACTGGTACTTGCTTCTTCGGTGCCATTAGATCAGGAATAGGGATGGAAATAATCCTTTTCTCTTTGAAAGCTTAACTTGATTGAAAGAAAATAGTGATGAATACAACTGTAGATGATTTAGCTCATTTTGGAATTTACCTCGAAGATCACTTGAATGCACGAAGACTCGATTGCTCTGCAACTTGCTCTTGATAACTCAAATGCGTAAGGTGTGAAGTGACTTGTAAAGCTTCATATTTATAGCTTCTTCTTTTTTTCAATTAGGGTTTCCAACGAATAAGTTAGGTTTTCATAAATGCATTCACTGACTTCATGAAATTTAAATTTCACTGACTAACCAAATACTCTGACTTGCATGTGAATCACAACAAAAACTTTTGTAGAATATCCAAATGCATCTAAGCATGCTAATATGGATCTCTGCTCTCTTAATTTAGGAACTGATTAAAGATTTGAATTCGGTGAGCAATTCCTACATACCTTTTACCGACTAAGTGCAGCTTGGTGCACTCATCTCGGTAGATGAGGTATTTTCAATATTTCTGAGTGAGGTTCCATCATCTTTCTCTTTTCTTTTCCAAGTTTTTTTCATTTGTTCCCTTATCTCATCAATAGTAGGTGTCTTCTTGTCATTAATTTCTTTCTTGTTTGATATATTGACTTGGTACCTGTAATCTTTAGCTAGGTGTCCTATTTTGTGACAGTGAAAGCATGCCATACCGAAACTCCTCCATGATTTCCTATTGTTCCTTCCAAACAATAATGAGCAATTTGCAGCAATGTGTTTGTACCTTCCACATGATTCATAGGAGATGTTTGTATTGTAGTCCCATGGTATTGATGTTTTTGTTCGGTTGGATTGTGATCTTTCTTGGTTTGATGTCCACTTGCTATTCCTTGTCTTTGATCTGCATTCTTCATCTTTGTGTCCATACTTGTTGCAAGTGTTTCAGTAACCATCAAATTTATCTTTCCTTGACTTGTTAGGGATCCTTGATCTACACTCATAAGCTTTATGACCATGCTTATTTCATCTAAAGCAATATCCATCAAATTTAGGTTTACTAGGTGCATTACCTTCTCTGCTCCTACAAACATTCACTGTGTGGTCGGGCTTTCCACAATAGTTGCAATGAGGTTTCTTCCTTTGTCTTGGTGGTGCTTTAGTACTTTCATCTTTTGATGAATTAGATGATTCTCCTTGGTCGGTAGTGTTAGTTCCATTGAATCCAATACCCGTTTTGTCACTCGGTTGCTTTTGACTTTTGAGTTGTTTTTCAAAAGCTTTAGAGGCTTCTTCCTTTTTCTTAAGTACTTCATTGATGTTCTTTTCATTTTTCAGTTCAATGTTCAACCTTTCTATTTCTGATTTCAATGATTGATTTTCAAACTCCTTTCTATCAATCTCTATATTGGCATTCACAAGTTGATCAGTCATGTTATGATGTTGCTGTGTCATTCTTATGATCTCATTGTCTTTTTCTGCTAGCCATGCTTCAGCCTATCTTTTGTCATTTTCAATCATCCTTTTTTCATCCTCAGCACTTCTTTTACCTTCTATCAACTCGGTCATCCTCATGCTATTTGATTCAAGATCTTTCTTCATTAAATCTAGCTATTCAGTAAGTGAGTCATTCTTTTCCATTAGTTCTTTGACTGCTATCTCATTTTCATCATTCAGACTACCTTTTGAAGTTGTTTCAAGTGTGTCAACTTGTTCTTGAGTATTTTTTAGTTCATCATATAGTTTTCTTCTCATTTTCAGTGATTTCTCCAATTTCCTTCTTAACTCGGTAATAAATTCTTGTGGACTTTCTAGCTCATACTCAATACTGTCAATCCTCTTAGCTTGCCTATAGATTTCCATGATTAGGATCTTTTACTCTTAGGTGATCAAACCATTAACTCAAGAGTCAAAGCTTTGATACCAATTGTTGGAAATGTCATACAAGAGTATGAACTGAGAGGGGAGGGGTGAATCAGTTCACTTAAAACTTTTATACTCTAAACTGTCTTACTTCAACATCCTTTATCGAATGAAAACTATAAATGAAAAACAAGTTAAAATGGGTAAATCACTTCAAGTACACTCATAACAAATAGACCCATAACATTGTTGGTAAACAGATTGTCCTTCTTCCTATCCTCCTTTTATTTGCCCAATTTTACAATGAAGAACAACTTTACACAACGGTTGGGAAACTATTTCTAAGAATATCTAGTTTCCCTCTAAATTAAGGTATAGCTCCCTATGTGAATGATATTCAATGAATTTTGTTTCAATTCTAATTCCTAATACAGGTATGTTCTTAACCAGAGAACAGCAGAGGAAACCGAGTTCCACCCAGGCAAGTGAAATCTCAGGCAGGGTATAAATGCAGAGATGCTATGTTGATGATCTTCACAATCTTATGAATCTCTCAACACAACAATATGAAAATTCAGATTATGAAAGTATGATTATGCAAATTATGAAATGTAGATGAAGTATGCTGATGCAATTCCACAACCAGTTATAATTCTCTGATTATTCTACTGATTGGCTAAATTGGAAACAACAAAATAAAACTATGTTCATTCTCCATCTTCAATTCAACACAATGAAACAACATCAGATACAGATGATGAAAGTGGACGATAAAATAATGGCACTAAACTTGATTGACTCTGCAACCAGCTTCACACCAAAATTTTCCCCCCTTTGCATTCATTTTTCAATAGTATTTATAGAGAATACATCATACACCCTTTCATGGGAAAGTGAGGTGTTTCTAATTCTAGAATATGGAAAGATTGAAGATAGGAAGAAGAGTTGATAAGTCTTTGTCTTTTGATCTAACTTGACTTGAGAAGGTGAACTGAACAGATCTCCCTCAAATCAATATAATTTAACATAGAAGATCAAATTTGATCGACATAAAATAGAAGATGTCATATGAACAGTTGTCAACCCTTATCCTTTTAGCACTATCAACCTTGTTTTTTTTTATGCTAAGAGAATAAAAAAACTGATCAAAACTGTATTATCATTTATAAATATTCAACTGTTTCATGGCATCAAACTTCATCTCTGTCTTAGCTTCATAAGAAATTAGCCTCGAAATAGCTCTGGTTACAATTTGAATCTGAAATAAGTTGTGCTTCATCGCTGTGAAAATATCAACAAGATCACTGTATTATTATTCTCCTTTGCTATGACTGATATAATAAGTATTTATCCCTTCCTCAAGTCCCTAGAAGATATCTTATGATTTTCCTGCAATAGTTCCAACAATACGTTCAATTTCGCATGCACAGAAGTTCTTACAATATGTAATAAACAGTTTCAGATTTTCTCTCTTTTACCGCTTCGATCTCATGATACAGATCACATTATCCATATTTCCTATCTTAATAGTGTTTTTAGTGCTGAACATTAAGCACTATCTTTTACCATAATTTGGTAATCAATTCATTACTATTTCCTTGATCAAATGTTGTCACATGAAAGGAATTCAACTTCATCAATAATGTGATTATGAAGCAAACTGTGGCATTTAAAATGCTATATCTTTTGTACAACTGATACTAAGAGCACGACTCCCTTTTCACATAATATGTAATTCTTTTAAAACTTTCAAATACAATGAAAAGAAAGAAAGTATCACAATGTTTTGATAAGAAAATGCTCAAAATAGCACCACTTCACAACTTCACACAACTTCATAAATCCTTCTGAAAGGGAACACCAAAATCAGATTCAATATGCCTTGGAACAATTCAGGAACAACTTCTTGCCTCTACCATAATTGAAAAGTTATAAACACTATAACAATCCTGGAATTTGATTTGCAACAGTTACTTATACAAAAAGATAGATTCCCAGCATACTGTCACATGAAATGATTATCACTGAATAATTAACACCAGCTCTGTTACTGCAAATAACATTGAAGATCATGAATCCCAATCACCATTCTACCTAAGAAAGATCACCAATAAGAGCACATTATCCTTGCCAAGTTGGGATCTATAACCTACCCGATATGAAAAGACCTTTAGAACAACCCACCCGGCTTAGAGAAGGAAAGGCAAGGACAAGGAAACCCGGCAAGGATCATCTACCTAAAGAAGACTTAGACTTAGACTCAACCATGACCAGACCTGACTATAACATCAAAAATCCTCCACTTTGATAGCATGGGTACAGGATAAAAAGTGGGGCAACAGCTGGCTCCGACTGGGGACTTGAACATTCCCATGTTTAAGCAATGAACTTTGAATCTCTAGTTTCGCACATGAATAAAAGGACAGCAGCACAACAAAACTAAACAAGGGAAAAAAAGTAGCAAGGAAACTAACACACACTAAGAAAGAGGGAAAACTGAACTAGGAAACAAACACTAGAACAAAACAAAACTATGGTACAAAATAAGGGATACCTGTTTTCAATTGATCATTTGATATAATTTCAGATCTTGACCATTATAGGTCAAGGGAAGTACCTCTCCATCTGGATATGCCAGCTTGAAAGAATTCTTTTCAAAAGCTTGGTGAATAGTATAGGGACCCTTCCATAATGTTTCAAACTTTCCGTGCGTTCCCTTGGGAGCTCTCCTCTTATCCCATAGAAAAACAAGATCTCCAACCATGAACTTACAGGGCCTAGCTTTCTTATCAAACAAGTTCTTTACCTTCATTTGATGTTGAGTAATATGGTCCACCATTCTTTCCCTTTCTTCTTCTAGTTTATTCAAATACATGATTCTTTTCTCCAAACCATCTCTATATATGTCATCTTCAATGACTATTCTCAACTTACATGGTGCTAACTCTAGCGGTAGTGGAAGGCTTGCCTCAACTCCATACACTAGCTCAAATGGAGATATCCCAATTGCTCTCTTTGGAGTCACTCTATCAGCCCATAGTGCTTCATGTATCTTTTTGTGACAATTCTTATGATTGTCTAACACCAATTTCTTAACAATATTAATCAAATTCTTATTACTTGACTCCGCTTGACCATTTCCCTGTGGGAAATAGTTGGATGAATGACTGATTGAGATACCATACTCAAAGAAAAAATCAATAATTTCAATAGATGAAAAGTAGGCAGCATTATCCATCACCAATTTATGAGGAACCCCAAATCTTACCATAATATTCTCCTTTATGAATTCACACACTACCTTGGAAGTGGTCTTCTTGGTTGCTTTAGCTTCAACCCACTTCATGAAGTAATCAGTGGCTGTAATTATGTAAGAATGCCCTGCACTAGACACTGGGTTTATTGGACCTATGAAGTCAAGGCCCCACTGCTGAAATGGACCATCTATGATAACTGGTTTTAATGGAAGTGTTGCTAACAGTGGTTTGCCAAAAAAAATTCTACACTTTTCACATTTAGCCACCCAATGATATGCATCTCTAAACATGCCAGGCCAGTAATAACATTGCCTCAAAATTTTAAAAGCTGTAACTGAAGAAGAAAAATGTCCTCCACAAGCCTCGTCATGAAAAGTTTTCAGCAACCACTCCTATTGTTGCTTATCAACACACCTCAAAAACGTGCCATCAATTGATCTCTTGTAAAATTTATCTTCCCAAATCACATATTTAGTAGCGTTTAATTTTAAATCCCTTCTTTGTTTGGTTGTCAACCCTTCTAGACATTCTCCATAAGTTAAGAAATATGCAATATTTTCAAACCAAGGATCTTGGAGACTTACATTTAAAACCAGTTGATTTGCTGCCAGTTCTTCTTCTTCCAAATTCTCTACTATGGCTTTACATAATGCATTTCCTTTGACCAATTTTGCAGGCTTAATTTCAATATCATATTCTTGAGTTTTGGCAACCCATGAACCTCTATTATTGCAGCCAACATCTTGCTGCGTTAGAATACTTTTCACAACAATATCAGGCACAAAAATTAGAGAATGTGAATGCAAAATATAAAAATGGAAATTCTTCAATGTTTTCACTATAGCATACGCATGTTTCTCTGATTGTGAGTATTTTAATTCATGCTCCTTCAAAGGTATACTCATGAATGCTATTGGCACCTGAATTTCTTCTTTATTTTCTTGCATCAAAATTGTAGACAATGTGTGCTCTAAGGTGTAGAAATATATAATGAAATCTTTTTTATAATCCGGATGACTTAAGATTGGTGCATTAGCAATTGCTTCCTTGATTTCATTGAAAGATTTTTTTCCCTCCTCATTCCATTTAAAAACAAAATTACCTTTCATCATATCTACAATACATTTGGTAATCTCTAAAAAATCAGGGACAAATCTTCTAAGAAAATTAACTTGGCCAAAGAAATATTTGACAGCAGTCTTATTTGAAGGCAAGCTTAATCTCTGAATAGCTTTCACATGCTCTAGATCAATTCTTATTCCTTCCTGTGACACAATATGGCCCAATATTTTTCCTTCTGTTACACAGAATACTGATTTCTTTGGATTTAGAGATATACCATGCTCCCTGCATCGCTGCAGCACTTTTTTCAAATCATCTATGTGATATTTCCTCTTCTTAGAAAATGTTGTTAAGTCATCAAGGTAAATCATAGTTATTTTGTTCTTCATATCAGAAAATGAAGCATCCATACCTCACTGAAAAGTAGCATTAGTGTTAATTAAACCAAATGGCATTCTGTGATACGCAAAGGTACCCCAAGGAGTTGTAAAAGTTGTTTTGTGTTGATCTTTCTTTTCTACTTCAATTTGATTGTATCCAGAAAAGCCATCTAGCATAGACATCATCTCAGCTCCAGCCACTATTTGTAGTAAGTGATCCATGTTTGGAAATGCATAATTATCTTTCAAAGAAGTCTGGTTTAAATTCTGAAAGTCAACACATATTCTGATTTCACCATTTTTCTTTCTTACAGGCACAATGTTTGCAATCCATGTTGAATGATGTATTGGATAAATAATTCTATCTTTCAACATTTTATCAATCTCCCTGTAAATGGCATCTACTACCTTTGGATTATAACATCTCTATTTTTGTCGAAAAGGTACAGCATCTGGTTTCAGAGGAATCATGTGTTTGAAATTTCTGTTCATAAAGCTTTTTAAATCTTCATATCTCTAGGCAAAGACGTCTTGGTATTCTTGAAATAACTTCTTTGCCTTTTCTTTTTCTTCTAGCGTATAGTATTTACCAATATTTATCATTTTGGGATTCATTTCTATTCCAATAGTTGGCCCCTTCTCTGCTCTTTTCTTCTTTACATACATATCATGCCGATTAAAGAGCTTTCCTAGAGATACAAAATAAGGTGGAATTGTATTACTTTTTAATTGTATAATGTTTGAATTTTTATGTTTATCTTTCTCTATAGGATCATTCAGATAATTACTTCCTTCTTCTTCATCAAGGCCTTCAGCGTTCTCTAAAAACAACTGTAGACTTTTATCATCATTAAAAATTTGCCAGTCTTCTATATTATCTGGTATTGACGGCCTGTAGATTACTTCAATCTGATATTTCTTATCCTTAAAATCTGGATGAGGAAGTAATATGGATGCTGATACAGCCAAAGAGTCTGCTTTCATATTCATTTCTCTAGGGACAAAATTTATAGAAAATGCATCTAATGTTTCAATTTCATCCCAAACTCTGTTCTGGTAATTTTTCAACTTATGATTTTTCGCTGAATACTGGCCTCTCACTTGTTTTACAACCAGCTTTGCATCACCTTGGGCTTTTAGAATTTTAATGCCTCTTTCCTTAGCCCCTATGATGCCAAGAAGTAACACCTCATATTCAGCACTGTTATTGGTGTTATTAAATTCTAATTTAAATGCTAGGGGCTCTAATTCGCTAGTTGGAGAAATTAAAACAATACCAGCACCAAAACCGGATGATGAGCAGCTACCATCAAATTCTAGTGTCCAGATTTGTGTTTCTTTTCCAGAATTTTCAGATTCTAGTTTTTCAAATCCATTTTCCACAGTGTCATTTTCTGTATACAGCATATAATTACCAAACTCCAACTCTTGATATAAAATTTGGGCCTTTGGATTATCTGACTTTTGAACTGTAAATTTAGCTTTCTCCTCAGGTTCCAATTTCACTCTTTTGTTAAAGGGTGGAAAATTCAATTTTTATCTGATGATAGCCGTAAACCCTCAATCCAAATTTGCTCGACATGTAACCTTTAATGGAACACAACATGTTGCCGTGTGTCCAGATCGATGACAAGGCAGTCGTGAATGAGTTTCAATGTGACATATGGCAGCGATGGGCCCAGTTTTTGTATGCCCTGTCTCCAAGTCTCTTGATTCAGATAGAATATTCTTTTTTCTTCGGTGACTATGACTTTGCCTTGTCACCTGATCTCTAGTTGAAATCAAATATTCTCTTTTGGTTAAGAGACTTTTCGCTGACCATTTGATTAGAAGAAGATCTAATGCTTGTCGCTGAGTCTATGGAAGTGACCAGGGTTACTAAACAAGTGTAGTGACTCAGACACTAAAGGAAAAGTGTTAACCAAAGTTTGAAGGTAGTTAAGTGGTGAGGTCAATTCCTAGGTACAGATCAAAGAGGATCAACAACTTGGTTTTAAAGTTGGTAAAGGTTTCAATCCCAATCATCAGATTCATTTTCTGTACCACCTATAGCCGTTGTAACAAAATTTTAAATATACAAATATATCCGCAGAGGGTTTCATAATGATCAACAGATATTTTTTCTCAAAGACATTAATGACCCGACTTGATCTTTTGGGAGGCTCTGCATAGCTGTTGAAGACTGAACAGATGGAAATTTGATATATGGAAATTCATTTATAGCTAGACTTAACAGGAATAGTTTTATAATCATAGGGTAAATACATATAGAACCGCCTGGTCACTTCTGCATTTATGGAGCCACTTTCACAGTCATGCCATTGAATTTCTCACTTATCATTGTGTTGCACTCATATCCATGGATTGGAGAATTAATTGCAGATCAGATTACACAGATTCAAGAGATGAATTTAGGGTTTCAACTTGACATAAGAATTGAATTTTATATTTGATTGGTTGTAAAACCTAACCCTAAATGGTCTGAAGCTTATAGAATTCTTTTTCCTATAAAAGAATATTCAAGACCATTTAGAAAGGGTTGGAGAATTGGGAAAGTAGAAAGCATTAGGCTAATACTTGTTTCTAGTCTAGAAGATAGCAGATGTAGTTCAGTGGTATTGAAATATGAAGAAAGTTGTATAATATTTGGCATATTATGTAATTGCATATTTCCTTGTCATACTTATTCAGAAATAGTTTTCATCATACTTAATATAATTTCTTGTTAGATTTGAGTCTCTCCTTTGTGTTGTCAGTGGAATTGTGAGTTTTCTGGCTTACTGTATGAGTTCTTCTTATGCATATGTGTATTTCATTGGTATTTGATTGAGAATCAAACTAAACTCCTTTGAATATTACATTAATTCTATTTTATATCTACATGAGGATCCTATAGTGAGCAATCTAAAAGTTCTCATGTTTATGGTTTTGAATCTATGCCTAGTAAGGTGTTTTAGTTTCAGTATTGTATGTAGGTTTTAGCCTAATGGATAAGGCACTGATCCGAGATTAGTATTTTTGTTCTGATATTCTTCTAGAGTTGTTTGGATATGTTATATCCCACAAATATAAATCAAACTTAGTATAAAATTCTTTACCTTTTGAGGTGTTATCCTACGTATTCCACCCATGGTAGTGGAGATTCATTGAATGCTAGGTTGGAATTTACTACTTACTTACCATTTATCTATTTATTACATCTAGAAGTAGAAGGTGTGGTAAAGAGTTGATTTTAGTTTGGATTAGTTGTACCCGCCTTGGTTTTGCAGAGCCAGAAGCAAAAGAAGGCAGTCTTGACCCTATAGTTGGTCCATTTACTGTACATAGCTCTCACACTTGGAACTAACCACTCCTAACATCAGTCTTAAGGTATATTGGTTTCTCAAGTTAGCATAAACATTTTCAAACACCAACAAGATTGGGACTTTGTTGGGGACTTGAAAGAAATAATTATCCTAAAGTCTCTGGTTAAATACAAAAGAGTTATAATATCCTTTTAAGGATCATCAACTTAGAGTTGAGTTGGCAACGCTGAGGAAAATAGAGATTGTAAGGTCTAATCTAAATATCAGCATATTATTAATTTTAATTTTTGTGAAGTACTGTGATCCCAATTAGTTTTTTTGGTGGTTACTCTAAAGTAATCTCTGTAGTAGTGCTGAGTATTTGAAATAATTTTGTCACATACTTTCCAATATGAGTCATAAAGGGACAAGGTCTTGGTTAAGAAAGCATCCTGAAGATGTGTTGGGAAATGATTTCTCAACTACATCTAAATCTGACCAGCCTAGAAGAGAAAGGGATACTAGAGGTACCCCTCAAAATGAAAGACAAAGAGAAGAAATAATAGAAGAAAGACTAGTCAGATGTAGCCATGAAGGAAATACATCTGAATATGAGGAAGTCGAGGCTGCAGATGTTGGACTAGGTACAAATGAAGGTTATAGTTCTCTTGATGATAGAGAAGAAGAAGAATCTATTTCCACTCTGTGAGATCCTGATAGTATGGCTGCAAAGCTTGTTGAAGTAGAAAAGTTGATCCAGTAGCAGGTAGCTATAAGACAAAGGAGAGAAAGCGAGAAAGAAAATCATATTAGACAGGACCATGTTTTCCTTGAACAAAGAATGAGAAGATTATTAGAGCTCGAGGCATTGAACGATGGTGAAAATCCTTTGAGGGATGAAGAGGAACCTATCATTTAGGTGATTAGTCAACATGGCTCCAAAGGTAAGGAAAAACAAATGGTTGCAATAGATTAGCCTAAGAATCTAAAAGGTCCAGTAAATCAAATGACTAAATTAGACATGTATCTTGAGAGAGCTAGAGTTGAAAGGCAAGTCATAGCCAAGGATCTTGAATTAACAGAATTGGAGGCTACTACTTTGGAGATGAAGAAGAAGGATGATTATCTCAGACAGATGACAAGACCTGTTCAGCTTGGTCCTGAAGTAGCTACAACATCAAATCAAAAATCCTCTGCTTCTCAATAAAACACTTCTTTCCAAGGGAAATCCACTCATGCAGAAAGGTACAAACAATTTTCCTTTCATAATATCCAAGGTTATCCTAATGAGGTTCCATGCAAACTTAGAGATAAGCTTCCCAAGTTTACTAGAAATAATCTAGTTACATGTGAAGAACACTTAAAATTTTTTAAGGATATGATGTGTTAGGGTTTTTTCTTATAGGGCCTCTAAAGATGCTTGAATGCTTAAATAAATCTATGAATCCCAATGCCTTTGATACTCTAACTCAAGCAAGAGAAAACACTAATTGATGAGGTATTTTGATAACATTGGGGATACCTATTATCACCTCCTTCTTTTTTGAGATCTACTGACTCAGGAGGGTTTTACCTATGACTAATTACTGACTTGACAATATCTTTAGAGTAGATTTTACTTATGTGCTGAATGCTCTATTTTTATATGGATATATAAATGACAATGAAAATAACTATGATTATTCTGAGGGAAAGCTTGACAATCCAAATCATTATCTTTATGACAATAGAAATCAACATAATAGGGAATTTCATCTTTCTTTAATAATTTTACAATAGGTTCAACATTCTCTGCAAACTTTGCTATGAACCTTCTGACAAAATTGATCTTTCCTAAGAAAGATTGTACCCCTTTTAGGTTCTTTGGAGAAATAACCATTTGAATTTCTTCCACTCTCTCAGGGTCTATTCTTACCCCCTGCTTAGACACTATGTTTCCAAGCAACTTTCCCTCTTGCATTGCAAAATGACATTTCTTGGCATTCAGTGAAACACCATATTCTAATGCTTTATTGAAAATCATACCTAAGTGATCACAGTGATCCTCATCTCTCTTAGAATATGAAGTTAAACCATCCTGATAAATGACCATAAATAAATAAATGAATTCTTTAAAAGCAACATCCATGGCCCTTTGAAAAGTTGCCCCTCCATTTATTAGTCCAAATGACATTCTGATATAAATGTAGGTTCCCCATGGAGTGGTAAATGTAGTTTTGTATTGTTCTGATTCTTTAACTAAGACTTGGTTGTATCCTGAGAAACCATCCATCATAGATAGCAACTCACAACCAGTCACTTTGTGCAACATTGCTTCCATATTAGGCAAAGAATAATTATCTTTTAATGAGGCAATATTTAAATTTTTGAAATCCACACACAGTTTGATATCACCATTCTTCTTTCTGATTGGTACCAAATTTGATACCCAAGTTGAATGTCTGATTGGCTAGATTATCACAGCATCCTTTAATTTCATCAATTCTTGTTGCATCTTAGGAGCCAACAAGGGGTTAATAGGCCTCTGTTTTTTCCTAAATGGTTCCACATCTAACTTTAATGGTATTTCATGTTGGAAAAAGATCCCATCTATATGCTTTCAAATCCTCATATGACCAAGCAAAGACATGTTTATATTTTCTTAACAATTTGATCAAATTTATCCTTATATGAGAGTCTAAACCCTTTCCAATATAAACTATTTGAGGACTATTTTCAGATCCTAAACTTATTTCCTCCAAATCCTCAACCTTGGCATTGCTTAATTTTGTTGAATCATTTTTTTGACTATTAAATAATGCTTCAAGCTCAACCAAACCCCTAGGAATCTGATTAGAACTTAACTGGACAACCTCATTTCCCAAAATGTAGTCTTTTCCATCATTGCTTTCTAGCAAAGTATTACAATCTATACTCTGGTTTTCATAATGGTCTAGACATTGCATAAACCTCAGAATATCTTGGTCATCATGAAAAACCTGCCAGTTGTATATGTTGTCTGGAACAATTGGTCTTGTCTTGACTTCTAGTATTGATACCCCATGTAAGGTCAAATCATCAGTTTTTAAAGCAACATTTGGTAAAAAATCAGCCATTATATTCTTTGACCTTTCTAACCAACTTATATCAAAGGCATCAAACATTTCAATTTGATCCCAAACAGAATACTTGTACCTTTTTAATCTATCATTGTTTATTGCATATTTGGATTTAACTTGAGCCACCACTAACTCAAAATCACCATAAACCTTTAAACATTTAATCACATGTTTGATAGCAATTTCTAGTCCTAAAAACAAAGCCTCATATTCTGCAGTGTTATTTATACATTGGAAGGCTAATAGAAATGAATATTTAAAAGTTGTACCTAATGGAGATACCAGCAATACACCTATCCCTAATCCTTCTTTTGAGAAAGCCCCATCAAAGTACGATTTCCACAATCCGTCACCTTGTATAATCAACTCTCTGTTCAGAGGATCAACCTCTTCATGCTGATAATAAAGTTCATTCTTTTGTATCCTGAAATTCTCCATATCCATATCAATGCAAAAATTAATGTTAGTGTCTTCAAATCTCTCTATCATGCGTGGAGTTCTACTTTCCCTTAACACCTTAACATTTTCTCCAACAATGTTAAAAGTAGCATATGATAAATCACTTTGTATACTACCTCCCATTGAAGCACTCCACTTTTTTAGACAACAACATGCCATAATGTGGTGGGATGTCAACCACAAGGACATTCATAGTCATTACTACATCAGGACAAACAACTAATTTATAAGGCATAGCCTCAATGGTACCAATCACAGGGACTTCTCTAGAGTCCATAGCTTGACATCTCCCATGAGGAGTATCAACCTATAGTCCCATTGACCTCATGATTTCCACTAGCATAACAGTATTTGATGCTCTTGAATCAATCATACAATTTTTTAACATCTTTCCATTAATTATTAGGGAAAGAAAAAATGGGTCAACAACCTTTAGGGAAGAAGTTGTATTCAAGAAAATTTGAGGAATCTCAAATGTTAATATCTCAACTTCCTTCCCTTTTTCAACTGGTTTCTTGCCAACATTCTCTAGGCTTTGAACCTTTATTATGGGAACACTATTTAATAATGACAACACATTTTCCTTGTGTTCTTTAATTCTCATCATCTCTAGAAATGGAACCTTAACTGTCATTTGGGATTAAAAAAAATGACCCATGTCCACTGGAGTATATTTCACATCTGAAGACTTTGATTTATCAATAGTGATATCACTTTCCTCAATATGTTCATTCAGAGCTGGTTCTTTTAACTTTTTTCTCTCCATCTTTTGAATAGTAGTATTTGTTTCTTGCCTTTTTAATTCTCCTTCTTGTACAACATTTAGTTCAAGGGCTTTTGTAACAATTTTGCCCTTATGTTTATTTATATTTTCACCAGCTCCTTCCTTTTTTTGTACATATTTAGTGTCTACTTTATTTTCTTTGATAAAGACACCTGATGGCTGACTACCAGTACCACCCACTACCATGTTTCTTAAATGGTAGTTGCTTCTAGCCTTGTTCACTAAATCTGCAGTAATCCTAGCTTTCTCTTCATCTGAAGCTTTTCTAATAAGTGGAACATCCTGATTGTTTTGAGCATAACATCTTATATGGTCATCTGTTTCCTCTGCTTCACTATCTAACAAAATCTATTGATGATGACTTTCTACCCTTCTTTGTGAACTACAAGAATCATGATTTTCATTTTCACTGTCTGAATCTATATCATGACATGAATAAGTATTTTTTATACTATGATCACATTGTTCACCCTCATTTTGTTCTTCACTTACTCTTAAGTCTAAGGAAACAATATAAAAATCAAGGTTATGTGGGGCCTCACAAGCTTTAGACCAAGGATAATCATTGCAAAAATGGACAACATTCTTATGTAGAGGGTCTGGAGTTCTTTTATTTTCCTTCTCCTTTCTAGGTAGAATAATAGGCTTCCCATCCTTAAACTGAGTTTCATAAGGATGATTTTGTATTCTATTTTGAGGATTATATGTAGTATTATAAGAAGGCCTATTGTTCTAAGGAGCCCAATATTCCTTATACTCTAGTTCTTTTAAATTGCTCCTACTAAACCTTATGTCATCTTTCCTATTCAACTTACCAGACACTCTTCTATTCATTTCAATATTCACTGTTATCTTATAAGCATCAGTAAGAGTTCTAGGGTTTTTATCCCTAAGAGAATATCCTAGTTTAGAATCAAAGGCATTCAAATAAGTTTCTAAACATACCTCTTCATCCAGCCTTATCTTCTGAAATAGCTTGTGCATAGCTCTTTGAAACCTTATATTAAACTATGTGACCTCTTCATTGTAATTATTTTTGATATTGTTAAACTCATCCAACAAAAATCCTTTATTTGTTTTATCCCCATACTGATCTTTAAATAGTTCAATCAACTCATCCATAGAAACAATAGAGCCATTAGAAAGGCTCCTAAACCATTCTCTAGCATCTTCCACTAAATAATGAACAAATAATTTCATTAACACATCCTCATGAGTGATATTTGTGTGTGTGTAAATGGGTACCTGTCAGAATCAACACAAACACTCAATAAGTCATTATATTAGCTCAAAAAGGGTTAGTAAAAGCATGTAAAGCATATAGAACCCACTAAAACCGACCTATTGCCTGCTAACTAGGAGGAGTGTGATTAAAAACATATTAACCCTCAGAATATGCTATAAACCAGTGATGAATACAACCTAGCATGAAGGATTTTAATTTAAAAACAAGCTAAATGATGGAAAAGCATGTATTTTAATTCTAAAAGATGAAATAAGAACTATAAAATAGCATGAGATAATATGTGAAATATGAATCTAGAGTGAATTTAACAGCATAACAATGTATTTCTAATCTCAAGTGAAGGCTTATTTGCTCTCAAAACAAGCTTCTATTTATAGAAGAATGGGAGAGAGAGAGAGGGGGACAAGGTTCATTTATGAATCAGGAGGCCCAATAAATGAACATGTAAGAGCCTTTAATGCCTAAGGCATTAATAAGGTATGGGAGAGACATGGGCTTAAGGTCTTCATATTAATGAAGGCATTAGTAAGGCATGTGGGGGCGTAAGAAGATGGCTTGAGGAAGTGGACCTTAAGGAGGTCAAGCTTGAGAAAGTTGACTTTATCAAGTGGGTGGAGTTGCTAAGTATTCCTTAATGGAATGTGACAACATTAGGAGGTGGGTTAGAGAAGAATTTAGGATTAGGATTAGATTAGCATGGGTGAATGGGTTGAGAAGGGTTAG
>MU226428.1:3072313-3090676 GCA_018584345.1 Thuja plicata
TTTAAACAATTTAATTGTTTTTTAATAATTAGAGGACTATAGCCATTTTAATTAAATTAAATAGGCTAGGGGAATGGGTTAATTGCAAGTGGTTATTTGATTTAGGGATTTATTTAATTCCTTTATAATTAAATACTATAGCCATGTTTGATTTTGATTTGATCTGATTGGTCGAAATTGATTTGAATTGTATGGCTATAATAGTTAATATAAATCAGTGATAAAAATCACCTAGGACATTAAATTGATTCAAAGAATTATGCCAAGCAGTAACAGGGTCGTTTGGACATAAATCGAGGGTATGATCACACTTAGGGAAAATAGGGTCTATAGTTGCGACAGACCAAATTCAGGTGGTTACATTATTTAAATCATCAACAAAATCAATGAACTTTCTTAAATGTGTTTCACAAGAAATAACATTGTTACCTGCAAACTTTGGGAGCTTTTCTCCTATATCAACCATGTCTTTAGGGAAATCATTAGAATATCCAGGGATACCAATAAAGTTAAACTATTTATACCTCTCAGTATGCAATGGTTTCCTTTGAAAACCATCATTCTCTTTAAAAGTAGTGACCTTTTCTTTAGAAACTGTAATATTCTCTGGCTCAGCATGAGAATACTCAGAAGACTGCAAAAAATCTATTTTCTTCTTTATTTCAATTGTTGCAACTTCCATTTGTGCCTTTTCTAACATTTTATCCATGGTTTCTTTTTTAATTCTCAATTTCTCCAAATCAATATCCAATTTGGACATTTGAGTTGTTAAAGGCTTCTGAAACCTAGGTTCTTGATTTATGTATTCAGTCATTTTTTGCTTACATTTATCCTTCTATGAACTAGAAGCTTTATAAGTGAGTGGTATTTCTTGGTCCTTTTGAGACCTCTCTGTATATTTCATATTTTGATGTCTTGAAGATCTTCTTTTACTCTTATCAACATCCTTATGCTCATGTTTTTTCTTTCTCATTTCTCTCTCCCTTTTCATTTGTTGAATAAGGGCAAGTTGTTTCATGATAAGTTTTTCCTCATCTGCTAGCTCACCAGAAGGGGCTTCTTTAGAATCTAAACTAGATGTACTTGTTTCTTATCTTTCATTAGAAGTAGAAGTGATCGTAGGTGTTTCTAATACCCTTTCTGCAGCTTCTTCATATTCTAAAGTATTTCCATCATGAGAAGGCTGATATCTCTCTCCTAGTATTACCCTCTTTACCTCTTGGAGGAGTTTCATCCATGCTAACTTGGTTTCTCTTCTTCCTCCAGGACATTTCCATCCTTGAGGATGATGGGATTCCACCATATAAAACCTTCTCAAGATCATTTCTCATCCTTGACCTAGTATTCATTCTGAGAGATATTTACTAAATGTGCACTAATCTCAAAGATTTTATTTTAGAGTTGCCACCCAACAATAATTAGGAATGAATGAATACTATCAAAAGACAATTTTGACAAATACAACTGGTATGATTTGTAATTACTTGAAGTCCCCAGCGGAGTCACCAATTTGTTAGGGTTTTTTCTTGCAGGGCCTCTAAAGATGCTTGAATGCTTAAATAACTCTATGACTCCCAATGCCTTTCATACTCTGACTCAAGAAAGAGAAAAAAATAACTGATGAGGTATTTTGATAACACTGGGGATGCCTATTATCACCTCCTTATTTTTTGAGATTCACTAACTCAGGCAGGTTTTACCTATGACTAATTACTGACTTGACAGTATCTTTAGAGTGGATTTTACTTATGTGTTGAATGCTCTATTTTTATATGGATATATAAATGACAATGCAAATAACTATGATTATTCTGAGGGAAATCTTGACAATCCAAATAATTATCTTTATGACAACAGACAGCAACATAATAGGGAATTTCATCTTTCTTTCCTTTTACAATTCTTGTGAATCTAGGAGGAATAACCCATTTGATTTACTCTTTAATAAATCAACAAACTTCAACTGTAATCACTGTGAATACAATTGATTTTACATATATACTTTGAAAGTAATTGATTTTGAATAGTATTGAATATTTTGGATGATGATGGATTACCAAACAAGTTCCTAGACCTGTGCCTATCCTTGGGCTTATAAAATCAATAAATATAAATCCACAGAGATATATAAAACATAATACTGTAAGATGCCTTGCAACCTACATGTAACTCAGATAAAATGCCTTGCAAACTATCCCGTGACTTCTACAATATTGTATAAAATCCTCAATCACTACTGTACTCCCTGAAATTACTCACAAAGTTTAATTCTCCCCTTAGAAGAAGCTTGCAAATAATTAGATAACTACCTTATAGCCAATATGTTTAACATGCCTTAAAAATTAAACATAAAAAAGTACAGACAATAAGTAAAGAGACAACAACAATGTACAGTAAAGTTGCACTATATTTTTATTCATATATTTATGCTTTAGTACATAAAAAGCTCAAAAATCTCAAAGAAAGATTGAAATTTAGAAAGGCTGGCTTGCCAATATATTTTGTCTCATCAAAAATATTACAATTTGATCTATTTATAGGTCTTAAACCATCTTGGAATCCTTAAAGTTAGGATGCAAAAAGCTTCAGATGGTTTAAGGAACCTAACCCTAAAAGTACAGAAAAGACAAGACATAAGAATGTTCAAGCAGTGGGAAGAAAAAATAGGGGATAAAATCTGATCTTCTTTGTCTTCATATGAATTTTGGCGCCTTTTTTTGACAATGTTCAGGATAGTATCTAATATTTGTACTGAGACCAAGTGACCGCCATTTTAGGCTAACCTACACTTGTCTTTGATAATTAGTAACCTCCCTGTGCTCAATGGCTAGGCGCTAAGTGTTCATCTTTACTCTTCATCCAGGACCTCTTCCTCTATTTCAATAGACTTCTTCTTCTTTGGTTTTGTCATCAAATCCCAAGCTGTCACATCATCCTCTACAGGCCAATTGAAACTCTGAATACTCTGCAATTGTCCTTTCTGCCTTTCCCATCTGACATCAGTAATGCTTTTGACATCAACTAAAAATTTATTTATGTTAGTCTCCGCTTTGAAGGCCTCATCCAAAATTCTATTAAAACCATCTCAATCTAGATCAAAATCTGTAATAAATCCCTCATTACTAGGCATTCTACTATCAAATTCATTTCTCCAGGCCTCCAAGGCCTTAATCTGATCATCTTCTCCTTTCAATGGAGGAAAACATCTATTGAAATTTGGTGAAAATAGGCTTATCTTAGCCTCTATCTGATTCAATTTACATTTAAAGAAAGGTAATGTGACATTAATTTCTTGATCTCATCTTCAACCTCTGACACAATTTCTAGCAAATCTGGTTTGTGTTGCTGCAAAGAGGCTAATTTCTCAAATAATTGTACCCTGGGAGACCACGCTATGAAAAAAGGAGTTAAAATAGAGATGTACCCTATCACTTTAGCATGCAAGATGGGCAATTTATTATATGCATTCAGGATTATATCTCTTTTATCTTTTAAGATATCAATCCTATGTTGAAGTATACACCTCAATGCATTTATGACAACTTCATTATTCCTTTTGGCCACATCCTCTATTTTAACCTCTTCCACTGCTTCAACTTTTTCTTCTATTTATAGAGGCTATACTAAGGGTACATATACAACTTCTAGCTTTTCTTGTAATTTCTTAGTCATTTCAGCAATTACCTTATCCTGCTAATGGATCTTGATATGACATAGTTCTCTATCTTTGGCCAGGGCACTAGCCTCCTCAATTAAGATACCACATTTTTCAAACAACTTCTTTGTCTTGTCTTCATTTAGATGTGCCCAATGTGTCATTATTTTGGAAATATCAAGATCTCCCATGTTCTTCACTGTCCACACCATCTGGTTTCCAACCATGCTCTCTTGAATATTCAAAAGTTGAGGCTTCTGGTCTTTAGGACACAAATTCCACATGGAAAATGCTTGAGATTTTGGAATATATCCAAATCCTTTGATCATGTCACCCATTTGAATCTCACTTGCCATTTTTAGATTTGGTTGTTTTCTGATTTGATCTATTATGAATGTTGAGGCTAAATCCCAGCCTTCAGCCAGCAAAATTCCACTATTCAAGACCATTTTTCTAGCCTCATCAGGAGAAACATCCTCACTTTCAGGATCATATGTTTGTAGAGCTAGAAGAGCCTCATTTGTTACTACTTCCTCACCATCTGATTTCAACTGCTCTCTTATCTATTCCTTTTTTTGTCATCTTAAGAAATCCTTAAATTCATCAGTTTTTATAAAGTTATCATCACTCAAAAACTATTGTTGGTGAAGCAATCTTTCATCAATACATGCTCTGAGAGGTAATTCTCTGTTTTCCTCTACCTCTTGCTACAGTTTCTTTCCGTTTCTGATCTCTTTTCTCAAATTATGATTATATAATCTATTGCTAGGAACAAGAGCACTTATTCTATCCCCTTTTCTCTCTTTTCTTGTGTAAGAGGTCTGACCAAGACCAACTTTTTGCCTCTTGATAGCAGGCTCATCTACATCATCAGGTTGAGAAACCTCAGTAAAATCTATGATATGTCCCTATTCCCCCTGTATCTGAATCACTTCTGCAACATTCTATTGTGGTTTATCTATTTGAGGTGGATGGACATATTCTTCATCACTCTCACTCTCATATTCAGATTCTTTTCCCCCTTTCTTCACATCAAGAACCTTATCTAATTGCTCACAAAGTGTGTAAAAATTATCTATCATAGCTTTAATTTTGTCAAAATATGGAAGGTCAGGGTAAAAACCTCCAAATGCTAATCCATTTCTTTTTATTTGTTTCTCCAAATTTAACAAATCTTGAATTCTCTCTCTCCTACTTCTCACTTCATCTTCATCAAGGATATTCCTACTAGCATCCTCCTCCACACAAAGACCATGCATAAATGTGTTCGATATGGTACGAGTTAGGAATTTCTTAGCTCTTGCAAGAAATCCCTCTGGATCAATATACCTATATAATTCTGCTCCCATCTTGCATCTTTCCAACAATCTGCTCACTAAATCAATAGCACCCTTGCCAATTGTAAACTGAAAAATCTTGAATTGCCTAGGGGTTAATGTCCCTTTCCTATGTGGTGAAAAGTGCTCATTATCTTCTAATAAAAGTTTCCAAATAAATTCCATAACTACAACTCTTGATGGCACATGATATGGTAAGACATGAGGAGGATGTGTACATCCATACACTCTGATCATAGTGAAATTCTCTTCTAAAAAGAAGTCTTCCCAATTGTGTTCACCTTCCCACTTATCAACATATTCACACGGTCTTAGCAACTACAACACCTTCACTAGGAGTCTAGTCTTGCTAATACCCAAACTCTGCATCAAAGGGTAGACAACCCAATTCTCAAATCCATAGAAGTCACAATCTTTGGAGGTGAAATTCCATATCCTAATCCAAAATTGGATAGGATTGGGCCAGTCATGAAAAATCCTCTGGGGGTTCAAATTGTTTGCATTCATGATACCATAATTAAAATGAAATAATAAATGCATCAGGATAGAATAATGTAAAAAATTAGGATCTTTATCCTTCTTCTGTACAGCTACAAAACCCTCATGCATTCTATCAATGATGTACTATGTGTAATCATAACTAGTACTAGAATGCACATCTTGTAAATCTAATACCATCATTAAAATTCCAGAATTTATTTTCTCAGCTCCTCCATCTATACCCAACACTCTACACAAATCATATGCAATGTACTTGATATAAAAATGTAAATCTTTGAAACAATAGGGTGCAATTCCTTATAAAGGGGCAATGCGGTTTCTAACCTCCTTAAGGATATTTTTTTGCAATTGGTTCCTAGAAAACCCAGGCTATAACCTATACCTTTCTTCCTATATGGTAATATTAATCTTAGTGGACATGGTACTATATAAACCAAAAGCTTGCATGAATGAATTCCTATTCAGAATTAACAATGTCATACCATTGTTCTTTTTAATTGTCCTAGACAAGGATTCATAATGGTTTGCAAGACCTAGAAACAAGTCTACATCTACAAAGACATCAGGATCAGTTAACCTAGCCAGACCACTAGTCCAAGGATTTGATATTGGGATGGCCTTATCAACATTATTATAAAAATAGTTATAGAGAGAAAAACCTATAGAACCTGGTGTATGGGCATCTATGATTTTACAGTATTCATCTGCCAATATGTTGGCATTTTCCCTCTTGTTCTATGTAGACCTAGGTAACAGCTTCAAAAATTCATCAGAGAAATTCCTTTTCCCCTTGGCATCTTCATCTACTTCATCGCTCTTCCCACTAGTAGAAGCCACACTAAATGCTTTACTCATTTTGTTCTGTTTTCACTTCCCTTTCACTGATATTGAAACAAATCTTCTCTCGGGACTCCTTACTCTTCTCTGTGCACTGTAGACAATTCAAGAATCTTGAAAACTGGAGAATCACCTTGAAATTGATCAATTCTTGCTTTTTTGGACACATAAAACCTAGCAAATTCTCCGCTATGAAATTATAGATGTATGATAAATAAAAATAAACCTGAGATCATCCCTTTATGGTAACTTTTCAAAGCACTTAGCTCATCATTAAAGAAACAATCAATTCCACCTTCAAGTTTTACATACTATGGTATTAATTAAAATCCTAGCTGTAGCTCATGAATGTGACAGGAAATCAAATTCATATGAGTGCATTTTTAGAAAAACCCTTATAAAATGACATGTCTTGATATGATTGGTTCTTCACCAGACATCTCAGCTACCCTTTTTAAACAGTAATTAATCTCCTACATTTTTATTGGACGATGAATCTCTATATTGTCATGTCAGCAACTGCCGCTTTTTATCACTTTTCATATTTGGCGACCAAGCGATTATGCATTATCTCTTTGTCACTGATCAAATTTATTAACTCTCAATTCTTCAGGAGATCTAGTGACTATATGATTTTCTTCATCTTAGCATAACCATGATTATCTTCTGGTGATCACGTGACCAAATGAATCCAAGTCGCTAGTAGTATTGCCAAACTCAAAGTTTATTCGGAGACCCCATGAACATGGTTACTTTTCATCTTTTAAGCTCTTATCACTAAGTCTCTGAATGTTCATTTCACTTTACGAGACCCCGCGACTACCCTTAGTCGCCCAATTGCTAAATAAAATTGCTCTTTACTATTTCCTTTGGAGACTTAGCAACATAGCCCATGAAACCTTATATTTTAATTTTAATTCAGAGACTATGCGACTAAAGCTAATCTCATTGTTGCAAGAACATTTTAATCTTGTGCAAAATTTATAGAGACTTAGTGACTACCGTTGATCCTATCTTATTCTGCATCTGACAGCTTCGCTAAGTAGCTTAATATATTTTTGAAACCCTGAATCATTTGGAGACCAAGCGACTAATAAACTTTGTTCTATTCACTGCAGACACGTGTCTCATCTTCATTTTTTGTCTCCAAATCACTGAAAAAATGTTGACTTACTATGTTTGACCAGCAACTACCCAACCACCATATATTTTAATAAATTTGTGGTTTGTCACCAAGTTTCTGAACCTTTTACTTAACTGAACTTTTAACTGGAGACATCACGATAGAAGCATTTAAACTTATCATGAACTGTGTTATGATTTGGAGACCCCGTGACTAAAGAAATCACTAAGTCTCGTGATAATTAACTAATTGCAGGATACACTGCATGACACTGTGACTTAAACACTTGTCTCCATGTCACCAGATTAGGTTTTCTTCATTGGGAGACTTCACGACATGAAAGACTTCTCTAAGTCTCATAACTTAAAAATAATAATCTTTTCTTTTTTGAGACATCCCGACAATTGTTAATCGCCAAGTCTCATGATAAAATGGAATATGATTTTAGGATTAAGTGACTAGGTGACCATTAAAAAGGCACATGACTTTTTATAACTTAAGTTCTTTCAAAAGGGTAATGCAAAAATAGAAACTTGATTGACATGTTTAGGGCTTTTATGAATTTTCACCTAGAAGATAGCTCAGGGTTTTGGGTTTTTCACTATTCATCTGGAGTTTAACTGGGATAATTCAAATTAGGACAGATTTTCTAATTTTGGATAAAAATTAGCAAGAGTACAACAAAATTTTAGGGCAAACCAAAAAAACTAGGAATACAACCAACATGATGGATGATTTTGAAATTGCACATGAGGATGTATTAATGAAACTCTTTATTCAGTCTTTAGTAGAGGATGCTATGGATTGGTTTAGAGGATTGCCTTATAATTCTATAGGGTCAATAGATGAACTAGTTGATTTATTAAGGATAAATATGGTGACAAGGACAATGAGGGATTCATGTTGAATGAATTCAATAATATAAAGAAGAATCAAAATGAAGATGTTGCGTAGTTCAACATAAGGTTTCAAAGAGCTATGCACAAACTTTTTCAGGTTATGAAGTTGGATGACAGAGTTTGTTTAGCTACTTATCTCAATGCTTTTGATTCTAAGATGGGATTTCTCCTAAGAGAAAAAATCCAAGGACCATGAGAGAAGCCTAAAAAATGGTTGTCAATATAGAAACTAATAGGAGAGTATTTGGGAAATTGGGTAGGAGAGAAGATTGCAAGCCTGCAAAGAAAGAATTAGATAAGCCTTCAAATTCTAAGCCTAAAGAGGAAATCAATATGAAGAATATTCTAAATGCTATAAAAGACCTAAGACCAGGAGAAAATAAAAATCCTAGAGTTCCAAGTAATGATAGGTCATCCTATAACAATTATAATCCCCAAAATAGGATGTAGAACTACCCATACAATACCCAATTCAAGGATGGGAGGTCCATTATCCCACAAAGGATAGAAATGCTAAACAAAGATACTCCTGATCCTCTTCAAAGAAATTCAGCTAATATGTGTAATGATGAATACTGGTGTGAGGAATGTGAATCCTCCCATAATCTAGATACTTGTTTTGTTGCTCAAAAGATGTATCCAAGTCAATCCCAACAAGAAAATGAAGATGAGGAAAAGTTATATGATGACGTTGGGAATGAAATGGCATATGAAAATTTAAGAATTGATGAATCTGATGACCAACAAAAAGGTTAGGATTTATCTTAATCAGATGAAGATGAATTTGAAAATCAAGTTGAAGATCAGGATATGCTTTTCTTTGAGGAAAAGGAAGCAGACATTGATAAAATAGGGTGTAATACTGCAATGGGAGGAGATCTGTTCACATCAAGAAGGCCTTCAAGTGAAGAAAAGGCTAGAATCACTAAAATTTTGATTTCCCAAGAACAAAGTAAATATAATTTGAAAAATAGAATAGTTGGAAATGAAGTTAGCACACCATCCGGTATGTTTGTTACAAAACCAAAAATAAACCCTAAGAAGATATCAGAAAAAGAAAAAACTACTAAGAATGTGAAGAAGATAAAGGTAAAAACAATAGATAAACCAAACAATCCTAATATTGCTTAGAATATTAAGATGAAGACACCAGAGATGGTTGTTCCTTCATTTATGAAGGATGTTAAGGGAACTGAACCAAATCAGCCTACTCAAAGCCAGGATAAGAATATTATTGTCAAGAAAAATATCTATGATCTTGAATATGCTCCTATTGACATGGGCCAATTGATTTCCCAAATCACAGTTAGAGTTCCACTTTTAGAAATGATGAGGATTCCTAAGCATAAGGAGACAACATTGGCATGGATGAGTAATGTTTTTACTACAAAAGTTTTAAAAACATAAGTAAATGAGAAGGAAAGAAACAAGGGAAAATAAGATACAAAGGGAAAAGAATCAGAAGAAATTATTTCTAAAATCCCTCAGGTTTTCTTAAACACAAATCATGTCATTCCTCCTTAAGGAACTATTGATCCTTTATTCTTAACACTGGTTATTAATGGTAAGAAGCTCAACAATTGCATGATTGATACAAGTGCATTAAATACGGTCATGTCTGCAGAAATAATGAAATCAATGGGACTGCAGGTTGATACTCCTCATGGGAGATGTCAAGAAATGGATTCAAGAGAAGTTTTTGTCATAGGTACCATTAAGGCCTTGCCTTATACACTTTCTACATTTCTAGAACAATATTAAAAATGAGTGTCTTAGTAGTTGACATTCTACCCCAATATAGAATGTTGCTATCTAAGAAATGGAGTGCATCGATGGGAGGTAGTATACAATCTGATTTGTCATTTGCCACATTTGACATAGCTGGTGAAAATATCAGGCTGTCCAGGGAATTCAGAACTCCTCATATGATTGAGGAGAGTGAAGATGAAGGAATGAATTGTTTCTTGGATACAGATATTGGATCTTTCCAAGTGCAAGATAGTAAAGCTAAGAAAAATTTCCAACACATGTTGTTATTAGAAGAAAAGGAAAATCTTGCAGATAAGAATGACCTATGGAAAATGGACTTTGATGGTGCAAACTCAAAGGAAGGAGCTGGTGCAGGAGTGTTACTAATAGCTCCCAGTGGTAAGACTTACACAAGTTCTCATTTTCTCTGTTATTCACTTGCACAAATAATATTACAGAATATGAGGCTTTGTTGATAGGATTGAGATTAGCTTCAAAACACAAGATCAGATATATCAGAGTCATTGAGGATTTTGAATTGGTTGTTTCTCAAATCAGATCTAGATATGCTTCAAAAAATCAAAGGTTAAGATAGTACGGGAATGCTATTTGGGATGAAATTGAAATTTTTTATGCATTTGGCATTGAATGGATGGACAAAAATCATAACAAGATGGCAGATTAGTTGGGTAATATTTCCTTAAGGCCTGCAGATGTTACTTTTGCAGAAATTTCTAAGGTAGAGGTTCAGACTAGGCCATCCATTCCACACAATGTTGAAAATTAGCAAGTCTTCATTGATTACTTGGATATTTTGGAATTCCTTTCTTGTGAATCAAACTATGGTAAAAAAGAAATGGATTTTACTGGTTTTGTGCAAACCATAGATGGAAAAGACAGTATTCTTGGAAGAGAGGTTCTCCAATTAAAATCAAATAAGGTACCCAAACGTTTGGTTTTAATTCAAAGATCTTTTGACAATAAAGATAAATCTTTTTCAGCTAGTACAGTTAATAAGTTTGAGGACTTGGAAGAGATAAACTTGGGGAAAGATCAAGATCCAATGAGGGTGTACATTGGTAAGAAGTTCTCCCCCATGCTTAGAGATTTACTGGTAAATCTTCTTAGGAAATATGGACATGTTTTTTCATGGTCTTATGATGATTTGAAAGCATATAGAGAAGATTTATTCCAACATGAGATTCCATTAAAGGAATGCATTAAGCCTTTTAGACAGAAGTTGAGACCTATGAATCCCACTCTGGCACCTAAGATGTAGGATGAATTAAAAAGGATGAGGGATGTTGGAATAATAAATCCTATAAGGCATTCAACATGTATATCAAGTTTGGTACCAGTAAGAATGAAAATTGTGTGTGGACTTTAGAAATTTGAATGTAAATTCCTTAAAGGATAATTATGGATTGCCTAATATGGAGGCAATGTTGTAAAGAGTCATAGGATATGAGATGATGTCCATGTTGGATGGTTTTTTAGGGTATAATCAGATCAAGGTCAAGGAATTTGAACAGGTCAAGACTGCATTCACCACACCCTGGGGAACTTATGTCTATGTCAGAATGCCCTTTGGCTTGACGAATGTTGGGGTTACTTTCCAAAGAGCCATGAATGTGGCATTTGCAGAGTTCATAAACAAGTTTTTATAAATTTACCAAGATGATATTACTACCTATTCAGCAACAGAAGATCAACATTGTGATCATCTTGAAAAGATTTTTGTAAGGGCACTTGAATATGGGGTTTCTTTTTACCCAAAGAAGTGTGTTTTGGGGGTAACAAAGGGAAAAAATTTAGGACATATTTTATCTAAATATGGTTTTAGGATTGATCTTGATAGGGTGAATGAAATTGATACATTTTCCTCAACCCAAGAATGTTAAGGGCATTCAGTCTTTCTTCGGTCAAGTAAATTTCTTGAGAAAATTTGTTACAAATTTTGCAGAGACTAGTTTGCCAATCTCAAAGATGATGAAGAAAGGAGCCAAAGTGGAATGGACTCAAGAAACATGTAGGTATTTTTCAGATATTAAGCAAGCTATAAAAAATGCCCCTATTTTGAGAACACCTTATTATACTAAGCCGCTTCAAATTTTCTCTTTTGCTTCTTATAATACTATGGCTGCAGTATTATTACAGAAGAATTCAGAAGTCTATGAACAACCAATTGCCTTTTTAGTAAGTCTTTATAGGCAGAAGAATTCAAATATGATATCATGGAGAAATAGGATTGTGCATTGGTCAAGGTTGTTAAAGCATTTAGATGCTATTTGGTAGGGGAAACCATAATTCCTTATGTACCAAGTGATTTTGTCAAGGACAACCTAGTCTGACAAGAGGTATCAGGGAGAAGATGCATATGGATCAACAAGATACAAGAGTTTAATATTACTATCCATATAACTAAGTTGGTAAGAGGTTTAGGATTTATTAAATTAATGGCTCAAAGCAATTGAGTTGCTAACCTCATTGATATGCTAGAGGAGGAACATAAACCTTATATTTGTGATATGGATTATTTTGATTGGTATAAGGATATCATTGGATACTTGCAGAAGATGATTTTTCCCCTTGATATGAATGATAGTAAGAAGAGAAAAATCAAGTTTCATGCTTTGAAATATGCAATAATTCAGGGACGGTTATGGTCGAGGAGCAATGAGGGAGTGTTGCTCAAATGTGACAGATCATGGAAGGTATGATGATCTTTTAAAAGAGATGCATGATGGTGCATGTGGTGGCCATTATATGGCTAAGACTACTTCCCATAAGATTATCAGATCTAGTTTTTGGTGGCCGACAATCTTCAAGGATGCCCACAAATATGTCAAAAGATGTGATGCTTGTTAGAGATTCTTAGGCAAGTTAAAATTTTGTGGAAATCTTCCCTTGAAGCCTGTTTAAGTTGAGGCACCTTTTCAAAAGTGGGGAATGGATTTCATAGGTGAAATCCCTAATAAATCTAGTGGAGGCCATTCATGGATCCTAGTGGAAACTGATTATTTTACCAAGTGGGTGGAAGCAATTCCCACTAGAAGAGCCACAAGTAGGGTTTTGATTGATTTCATAATGAAGAATATGTTGATTAGATTGGGTTGTCTAGAAGTTATCTAGGTGGATTATGCTATGTGTTTTAGATTAGAGGAATTCACTGAATTTTTTTAGCAATATGGAATTCTTATTTCATATTCTTCCCCATATCACCCCAAGCCAATGGCCATGTTGAATCCAGTAACAAGAGTTTGATAAATATTATTAAAAGAGTATTGGATGCACATTAGAAGGCCTAGGATTCAAAATTATAGCTTTATCTATGGGTGGATAGAGTAACAGTGAAAAAAGCTATTGGATGTGCACCTTTTGACTTAGTTTATGGTATTCATGCTAGATTACCACAGAATAACTTGTTGCAGATGTACAAATTTATCCAAATATATGATGATCATATAGAAGATGAAATGAGAACCAGGTTGGAGGATTTGATATAGTTAGATGAATCAAGGAGGCAAGCACATGATAGGAATATTAGATTGCAGTTGCAATACAAAATTTTTTTTGACAAGAAAGCCACTACCAGGAAATTTGAGATTGATGATATGGTATTGATGTGAAATGCCAAGATAGAGGACAAAGGAAAACATGAAAAATTTGATCCCATATGGTTAGGCCCATATCTAATTGATAGAAAGTGGGGTTCTGATTCTTATATGCTTAAGGACTTAATTGGAAAAATTTTGGAATTGTCGGTTCATGGGAAGTTTCTGAAGTTATACTTTTCTTGAAGGAAGCAAAGTCATGGACATGTAAGTATGTATATATTTGTTTCCTACTTTCTATTTTAGGTTAGGTTTCCTTTTCCTATAGGTGGTCTGCTTCTCCCAGAGTTTTCTAAATCCTTGTTATGCCTGAAGAGGAATACAACCTAGATGGAGCCACTATTAGCACTTGCCAAATTTTTCATTGTTCCAAGCTTCTTTTCCTATCTCTATAATTTGTCCTAGCCTCTGGCTCAAACCCTAAATCTTATTTGGTCCAAAATCATAACAAATCCTAAACCTCTAAGACTTGTTCTATTTCCATGTTGCTTTTTCATGCCACTTAAGATAGAATTTTCCATGTGTGCATTACAGTTTTCACGTTGGTCGCTTGATCTCCTAACTCAATCCAAATATTATTTTTCATCCCATGATCACATGATTACCTTTTTTCGCTAAGTCTTCGAAGGATAATGGCATATTCTCTTTTTTTGATGAGACTTAGTATGGGCCATTGATTTCAAATCAGATCAGAGGTGGTCGCATAATCGCCAGATATGGACCATGGCTAGAGAAGGGTCAAATTGTGGTTAAGTCAGTGATCAGAGATCAAGTTTTAATGTTCATGCAGATTGGTCAAATCCAGCGGCTTTCGTTAAGCCTTAAGGCTGAAGATGCAATGTTTTACCTTCAAGGGAAAGCAAAAAGAAGACGGGTGTCCATGTAGGCTTGAGAGATGGTCATAAAGAAAGGTTAACCAATGGGCATGTTAGATCTTATCTGACAGTTGTCGAAATGCCTTAAGTCAAAGATGCAGTGATTTTACCTTCAAGGCAATGCGACAGTGTGCCACATGTCCATGGCGAGATAGCCTGAGCAAAGATATAAAGGTTAAAGGTCATGCAATTTAAAATGGATCAGATGGTGATCATATTGCCTTCATCTCAAGATGCATGATATCTACCCTTTGAGGCATTGCGACAAAGTGCCATGTGTCTTTGCTGATGTCATCATCAACAAGTCAAAGCAAGTGGATTGTCTAGTTAGCACACGTCAAATGACAAAGGGGATTTTTTCAGGATGAATGATAAGGTGCCATGTGGATGTTAGTAGGACCTATTTCTACAAAGGTAAGAGAAATTAAAGGATGGAAAGTCAATTTTTATCCGATGGTAGGCGTAAACCCTTAATCCAAAGTTGCTCAACATCTAACCTTTAAGGGAATGCGCCATGTTGCCACGTGTCTAGATTGATGACAAGGAAGTCATGAATGAGTTTCAATGTGACATCTGGTAGTGATGGGCCCAATTTTTGTATACCTAGTCTCCAAGTCTCTTGATTGAGATAGAATATTCTTTTTTTCTTCAGCGACTATGAGTTTTCCTTGTCTCCTGATCTCTAATTGAAATCGAATATTCTCTTTTGGTTAAAACACTTTTCGCTGACCATTCGATTAGATGAAGATCTAATGCCTATTGCTGAGTCTCTTGATGTGACCAGGGTTGATAAAAAAGTGTGGCAACTTGGATCAAAGAGGATCAATGACTTGGTTTTAAAGTTGGTAAAGGTTTCAATCCCAATCGTCAGATTCATTTTCTGCGCCACATATAGTCATTGTAACAAAATTTTAAATATTCAAATGTATTCATAGAGGGTTTCATAAAGATCAATAGATATTTGTTCTCAGAGACATTAATGACCCGATTTGATCTTTTGGGTGGCTTTGCATAGCTGTTGAAGACTGAACGGATGGAGATCTAATATATGGGAATGCATTTATATCTAGACTTAACATAAATAGATTTATAATCAGAGGGTAAATGCATACAGAGCCACCTGGTCACTTCTGCATTTATGGAGCCACTTTCATAGTCATGCCATGGAATTTCTTTCCTATTAGAGTGTTGCACTCATATCCATGGATTGGAGAATTAATCGCAGATCAGATTGCACAGATTGAAGAGATGAATTTAGGTTCCAAATTGACATCAAAATTGAATTTTATGTTTGATTGGTTTTAAAACCTAACCCTAAATGGTCTGAAGCTTGTAGCATTCTTGTTCCTATAAAAGAATATTCAAGACCATTTAGAAAGGGCTGGAGAATTGGGAAAGTAGAAAGCATTAGGCTAATACTTGTTTCTAGTCTAGAAGATAGCAGATGTAGTTTAGTGGTATTGAAATAGGAAGAAAGTTGTATAATCTTTTGCATATTATCCAATTGAATATTTCCTTTTCATACTGATTTAGAAACACTTTTCATTGTACTTAATATAATTTCTTCTCAGATTTGAGTCTCTCCTTTGTGTTGTTAGTGGAACTGTGAGTTTTCTTTCTTACTGTATGAGTTATGTTTATGCATGTGTGTATTTTTTTGGTATTATATTGAGAGTCAAACTAAAATCCATTGAATACTACATTAATTCTATTTGATATCTGCTTGAGGATCCTATAGTGAGCAATCTGAAAGTTCTTATGTTTATGGTTTTGAATCTATGCCTAGTAAGGTGTTTCAGTTTCAGTATTCTATGTAGGTTTTAGCCCATGGATAAGATTAGTATTCCTATTCTGATATTCTTCTAGAGTTTTTTGGCTATGTTCTATCCCACAAATATAAATCAAACTTAGTAGAAAATTCTTTACCTTTTGAGGTGTTGTCCTACTTATTCCACCCATGGTAGTGGAGAGTCACTAAATGCTAGGTTGGAATTTACTACTTACTTGTCCTTTATCTATTGTTTAAATATAGAAGTATAAGGTGTGGTAAAGAGTTGAGATTAGTCTAGATTAGGTGCACCCACCTTGGTTTTGCAGAGCCAAAAGCAAAAGAGGGCAGTCTTGACCCTATAGTTGGTCCAGTTACCTTATAGGGCTCTCACACTTGGAACTAACCACTCCTAAAATCATTCTTAAGGTATATTGGTTGCTCAAGTTTGCATAAACATTTTCAAACACCAACAGAGGGTATCTATTAGGATTGGATTATAATGAGAGGGTGGGGTGAATCAGTATAATAGCACTTTAAATAAATTCTTCAACCACTTAACCATTAATCATACATTTGCAGTAAAGTAAAGAACAGAAGTAAATGACACAATACTCATAACACCATATTTATTTACGAGGAAACCCTGGCCAAGAGAAAACCTCAGTGGGGATGATACCCACAAGCATGCACTAAATTATAGTTTCCTTGTAAGGAGACCTAGTCCCATTAGATTCTAAATATTACATAGTACATTTCCTTGTTAGAGGAATAAAAACCTTGTTAAAGGTTCACAACACCCTGTTAGGGGCCTCTGAGCTTACAGCTCTTACAATACAATTCAGTTATAAAAAGTTCTTAGTCATGAAAAAAATAAGCATCACTAATGCTTAGATAGTTCCTTTATAGTTCTTAAATGATCTCTATCTTTCTCTACTCTTCCATTCACATATCTTCTCTCCCAGATAACTATTACAAAAAGTACATTTAATCTTTACCAAAAATATCTTACATATATATCTCTCAACTTTACAAAGTTGGCTCTTAGTATGAATATTACAAATATTAGTAAGTCCACCTTAAATAAAAAATACATTTAATATAGTAAATATTAAATGTATAGTCGGTGTTCTTTCATAGTCAATGTGTAGGATATCAACAACCAAAATACAACTTCAATTTCTTGGAGTCCAAGTCATACTCCCTCAGTCTTTGTTGTTGTCCAACTGCTTTGTATCGCTATTCTTCTTCAGTCAGTCTGTCTTCAAATCCTTCTAACTCATTGTAGAGTTAACCAAATCCAAATCAATCTTAGGTGGAGGTCAAACATACTTCATACTGTCTTCCACTAAGGTTTCTTTCCCTAATTCATTGATCTATGTCTTTGACATCAAAAGTACTTTTGTATCTCTGCTACTATACTTAGTAGATTTTGAAACATCAAAACTTATCTTCAAAGTAATCGAACTTAAAACCCATATGTGTTGCCATAAATGACAACCAAAATGTGAATCATATTTACCAAAGTTGATCACTTGAAAACAATCTCTCCCTTTGGCATTGATGGAAACACTTAACAAAAAATATGACTAAGTGTTCCAACCAATCAAAATTGTTTCTTCTTCTCCTTATCTCTTCTCCATATTTTTCTCTCTTTCTTTTATTTTATATATATATATATATATATATATATATATATATATCTTCTCTTCTGCCCCTTTGAGAACAATGAAAAAGGTGCATATATGGTATTAAGCTTCAGTTCTTGCTTACCAGTTTTAGAATATCCTAAAAAGAGTCTTCCAAAAGCTTCACTTCTATGCTCCATGTCTTGAACAATATTTGACTGATGTGAATCAAACCATTCATTGCAAATGATGTGCAGTTTTAGCCTCTTTCAATTTTGTGGGTAAACCTTTAGTCAATGAATCTGCAACTTTCTCCAAATTTGAGAGATATTTTAGAATAGTCCCAAGGGATAACTGAGAGGGGGGGGGGGGGGGAA
>MU226428.1:3096549-3115804 GCA_018584345.1 Thuja plicata
ATTTGATTACGGGGAAACCAAATGGTAAAAACCCCGATGGGAATTAGCACCCACAATAAACTATACTTGTTTGTAGTAATCCCTGTTAGAAGATATTTCAACCCTGTTAGGAGTTGTACAATACAATTCAATAAGTATAATGACCTGGTTAAGGGTCAGACCCTATTAGGAGTCTTTTACAAATAACCCTATTAGGGGTGGTGGACTCACTGTCCAAAAGCTCACTGCTTGATGGTGAAGGCTACAACCTTCTGTATAATAGATATACACTATATCTGATGATGAACTATAGAGTAGACCTGCTATCTTGATCAATTCCAGTGTATTACAATCTTTCACTTCTTCTTCACATAGATCCTTGATGAATGAACCAACTCTGATAATCTGCTCTATACATCTTTCTTCACATTTCGTATCATTCACATTTAGCATATCATAATTGAACTAATATAAGTATATTATCCAAATTAGAAGGTCATGTCAGCTCTTAGAAACACTTCATCAATATCTTAGTTGGCTTAACTAAGCACACAAACAATATTAAGTCCGCGCAAGTCAATGCTGAACAGACGCGATGCTTCACTGAATCGGCCTCACCAAATTAACCAAAACTTTGCAATCATATTGAAACATGTTTGGTGCCTTTGGATTTATATCCTCAACTCATAATTAATCATGAATATGCACATGCATATCCTAAAGATAGGCGTGACTCATGAGACACGTTATATACGTTGGCCCTAAACTGTTATACTCCCAGAACTGTAACTGCTAATAACAAAATTGCATAACTTTACTGAAACATCATATCTAGGTCTACGTGTATGAACATAACATAATAAACATGTCAAAAACATGTATCTATCCATGCAAGTCTTCATGTCATCATTCAGATAAGTTCATACACAATTACTAATGTGTATTATATGTTGTCATCAATGACAAACATACAATCAATCAACTGCTCTGAATCAAATCTCCAACAAGATGAGCTTCAAGTATGGATAACTTCAAAGTGACAAAGGTCCTCAGAAAATTAAATCTTTTAAATAATCTCTCTTTTTCATTTTCCAATACATTGAGTTTGGCCAATATTTTTGTAACTTCTATGTCTTAGTTCTAGTGTGGATTGTGAAGATGTTCCACAACCATCCATAAATTTTTTTCAGATTTTCCCTCTCCTTAGCAATAATGTCCTCACCATTTTGAACATGTCTAATCAAATTCATGCAATAGCTAAATAGATTTCTCCCATGCCTAATGTAGCTCTTTGCATTTGTCAAACAAGTTTTTATAATGCCTAAGTCCCATGTGATGGACTTGTATATTTTTGTCATCTTCTTCTTTGAATATGTCTTCTCTGCCTTCTCCTCTGCAATCTTCAGAAAATTTTCATAGTGTCCATCAAATTCATCAAGTGTAATTTTCATGTTCTCAATGTCATCTTTGTGCTGGAAAACTATAGGTACTAGAAGCAATTTATTCATAGTATCAATAGCTCTAGTAATTACTTTTGCCTTCTTGACTCCTTTCTGTTCATATCTTTCCTTTGCTTTGTTTAATGTAGTAAATGTCAGTTTTACCAATTCAACTTCATCCATGCTATCCACATTTATATCACTGCTTGCCAACAATGAAATAGATGGTGATTTTTCCTCTTTATTTTCATCTTCTTGTTGTTCTATCTTCTGTTCATCATCCTTTTCCTGCTCAACTTCCTCTTTCTATTTTTCTTCATCTGCAATAGAGGTGTCCAAATTTTTTGTAAAGGGGTCCTTCTCATCTTGTGAGGGGTCATGGGTCATTGCGACACCATATACATAGAAATTTGGTGGAGGGTCTACTTCACTCTTCTCTGTGGATATCTCTATCACCTTTGATGTTTCACCCATTCCAAATTGTGTGGGCAATGTGGTTTTAGGAGGTGAGGGCTTGCTAGAAGTATAACTCATCAGAATCTTCTCTAATGCCTTCCGAGTTTCCTCAGTCACTTCATCATACTTCCTTGCCATTATTTTCAATAGTATAACCTTAGTTCTTAATAGAGATTTTAGTTATTTGAATATACTATCCCTCTCTTGTACTGATAACACAGGCAACATGTTATCAATTTCCTTATTTCTGATCTGATCATCCTCAATCTGTGCCAAGTGTTTTCTGTTCTCCAATTTTGCATATAGATCTGTAGGTATACTTCCTTAAATTTTTGAAATAGTCATCTTAAATTTAAGGAAATTCTCTATCATAGTGTCTTCTATCTTCAACTTATTTGATTCCTCATACGTGTTATAGTATTTGTCAATTGTAACCAAATTACCTTTCTCTAATGCTATTTTCTCTAGCATCTACCATAACTACCTCAGGACTGAAAGGGGCATCGGTGCTTCCACTTTCTACTCTAAGAGATCTCTCTTCCATCTTCTTCTTGACTTCTTTCAATTATTTTTCTATTAGTCAAGATTTTACACTGCAATCATGAATAAGGTTAGCAATTTTCCTTTTCCTTGGTCCTCTAGACTGTTCCTCTTTCACCTTCGGTGATTTTTCTTCCTTGGCTCCCCATCTTTCTTATGTTGTATCAAATTCTGATGCAAGAACATGTTCTACTTGCATGGTGACTACTTCAGAACTCACTTCATAGCCCATGGGGTAACACCATTTCTTTCTAGGTGTAACTGCTTCAAAACATACACAATCAGTTTCAACCATGAAACAAATTGTATCCTTGTACTTTTCAACAATATCCTCATGTAACCTATATCTTTTCTTCATTTGTTTCTGTAGAATTTTGATCATAGAAAATAGTTCTCCATCTACCCAAGTAGTATTTTGCATTTTGTAGCTCTGTGAAATCAGTATGCCAGTGGGTACTCCAGACTTCCAACCACTAGGATATAAACCAGGAAACTTGTGTTCAATATGAATAAACATATGCATTAACAATGAACCAAATCTGAAATTTTTAGTTCTATCCTTCTTTACTAGCTTCAAATTCTCTAGAACTTGTTGAGCTAGAACTTCACATAGGTTATATTTTATGTTTTCCTTCACCATTCTCCATGCCATCATGATTACTCCAACAAATACTAAATAAGGTCTACTACTATAGTAGAATTTATATCTGAGTTTCATGGAAAGCAATCTCACATCTTGATGAAAGATATCATTTACTATCATTTCCCTTCTATCCCATTTAGAATGTGTTAGGGGTTTGACTTCTTTTTTCACATGCTTCTCCGCAATAGGTATAACTCCAGTGTTGTCTAATCTAGTGATCTCATGAATTAGGTCACTAAAACTTTTCACAGGTTGGTCACTAATCCATATGAACTGATCACTATCCCTTCTCATCAATATCTTAAACCATTCATTTTCATCAAATTTGCATAAATCCATAACCTTCATTATGCTCAACTGACTAATGTGTTTGAATTCATCTTTCATGTTTCCTTTTTCAGTCATATTTTCCATTTCAATGAGTATTTCATTGTCTCCCAATGTATCATACTTACAATGTATGTAAGCCCTAATGTCTTCTACATGCAATACACCATGTGGGGTTTGTGAAAATGCTACCTCTGGATCCTCTTCACAAGACTTATACAAATTTTTCTTGAATTTGTATCTAGGATGATCAACAACATCGAAAATGACATGTGCATCCATAGCTAGATGATGTAAAATACCTTTCTTTCACTGAAATCTGAGTGTTATGTTCCAATCAATCATGCACGAAAAATGTAGAATAGTCTGAATGTTTATGCTCTCTGATCTCCTTAGCTCACTCTTTTTCAAATGTTGAATAGATAGGTCGTTAAATGGTGCTTTATACAAGTTAGGTTATAACTTTCATTTTCACTTTATACTGTCCAGTCAACTGCTAGATCTCGTGAACACAATATATAAGTCGACTGATGGTGCACTCTTAGGTATATAATCCATGATGTTAGCTTAGGTCACACACAAGCTCACATGAGCTCAATCTATGAATTTTGGGGCAGGATAAATTATAATGTCTGTATCCATTTCTCCCCTTAAGGCCATGATCAACCAATTAGGTCGATTCTGTCTTGCTACCTTTAGGCAAAGATCTAGTAGCATCTACTGACTCTCCATGAACTGATGTCCCACTAGTTTCTTTAATCTTCTATATCTTACCAATGTTGTTGTCTTCTACTTTCTTAAAATAGTTTTCAAAATCATTCTTCACATCTGCAATAATCTTGTTAGTATCATTTTGATTCTTCTATGAATTCATAGGAGATGGTGTTCTTCTGTTATCTACTCCATTATACCTGCAAAAATTTTCTATATGTCCTGGATTATTGCATTTGTAACATATAGGACGTCTTCTTTCTTGATTAACTTGTAACTTACAGTACTTCGCAATGTGTCCAATATTATTACATTTGTAGCATGTAAGTTTCACTGTATCTTATCTTCCATTGTCTTTTCTGTATCCTGATTGATTAGGTCTTTTGCATTCTTCTTTCTTGTGCCCATATCCATTACAGTTAAAACAATAACCAAAAAAAGTTTTGAAAGGGGCATTACCTCTACAGTCTCTCTTCATGTGTCCAAATCTATTGCAACCAAAGAATCTACCTCTGAAAGGTCTGATCTTCTCTTTAGGTTCTTCAATAGATGGTTCCACAACATCAATCTTCTCATCTAATTTATATTCTTGATTCCTTGAACATTCAGCTTCATTGAAGCCAATACCAGTCATATCACCTTTAGGTTTCTATTTGTCTAGCTATTCATCAATAAAATCACTTCTAGTGTGAAGTTTCTCAATGTGATTCTTTGCTTCAACAATTTCACCTTTCACAATCTGATTGTATTTCTCCAATTCTAGGTATTTGTTCTTGTAGTTGTTAGCCTCATCCTTCATTTGATTCAATGCATTGTTTAAGGTTTCTTCAAATTTCTTCTTACCATCCTTCTACATATGTACTTCTATAGCCATAGTCTTATTTTCAAGTTTCAGAGTTTCAATCTCTTCTTTTAGTTGCTTCACCTGATCTAAATTGTCCTCATTCGAGTCTTCTTTTATCTGGAGCACAAGATCTTCTCTTTGACTTTTGGAAAGCTCAAGTTGTTCTTTGATTTTCTCTACAAATTTCTCAGCTCTTTTCATGTTAAATCTCAATTCTCCATTCTCTGCTTTTTCTTTATCAAGGTCTTCAAGTGGAGCATCATTTTTTTCTTGTAGCATGTCCAAATCCATTTGGATCTCCCTCAAGCTGTTAGGTTTTATCTCCAAGGGCCAAAATCTCTAATACCAATTGTTAGGATTGGATTATACTAAGAGGGGGCGGTGAATTAGTATAATAGAACTTTAAATAAATTCTTCAACCACTTAACCATTAATCATACATTTTCAGTAAAGTAAAGAACATAAGTAAATAAAATAATACTCATAACACCATATTTGTTTACGAGGAAACCCTGGCCAAGGGAAAACCCCAGTGGTGATGATACCCATAGGAATGCACTAAAGTATAGTGTCTCCGTAAGGAGACCTAGCCCTGTTAGGAGCTGAATATTACATTTTACATTTCCTTTTTAGAGGAATAACAACTTTGTTAAAGGTTCACAACACCCTGTTAGGGGCCCCTGAGCTTACAGCTCTTACAATACAATTCAATTTCAAAAAGTTCTCAGTCATGAACAAAACAATCATCACTAATGCTTTGATAGTTCCTTTATAGTTCTTCAATGATCTTTGTCTTTCTCTTCTCTTCCATTTGCATATATGCTCTCCCAGATAACTATTACAAAAACTACATTTAATCTTTACCAAAAAGATCTTACATATATATCTCTCAACTTTACAAAGTCTGCTCTCAGTATGAATATTACAAATATTACTAACTTGGCCTTCAATACAAAATACATTTAATATAGTTAAAATTAAATGCATAGTCAACACTCTTGCATAGTCAATATGTAGGCTATCAACAACCAAAATACAACTTCAATTTCCTGGAGTCCAAGTCATACTCCCTCAGTCTTCGATGTTGTCCAACTTTTTTGTATCATTGTTCTTCTGCAGTTTGTCTATCTTCAAATTCTTCTAACTCATTATTGACTTAAACAAATCCAAATAGATCTTATGTGGAGGTCAAACATACTTCATATTGTCTTCCTCTAAGCTCACTTGCCCTAATTCATCAATCTTTGTCTTCGAGATCAAAATTACTTATGTATCTTTGCTAGTATACTTAGTCGATTTTGAAACATCAAAACTTATCTTCAAAGTAATTGAACTTAAATCCATATGTGTTGTCATAAATGACAATCAAAAAGTGAATCATATTTACCAAAGTTGATCACTTTCCATATCTACAAATAATGTAGTTCAATATGAACATAGCCACCTCTTTGCCAATGGCTTTGATTAGCGGCATGGATTTGACCCACTTAGTGAAATACTCAGTGCCCGTAATGATGAACTTGTGTCCACTTGAAGAATTAGGATATATTTGTCCAACCAAGTCAAAGGATCATTGCTTAAATGGCCAATGTTTTATAAAAGGTATGAGTTCTCTGGCAAGAGCATGGATGAGATTTCCATGTGTTTGGAATTTATGACATGTTTTGGAAAATTCAATAGCATTTTTTTACATTATAGGCTAGTAATAGCCTACTCTAAGAAGTTTCTTTGCCAAAGAAAATTCATTTGAATGTGATCCACATACACCTTTGTGAACTTCTTTTAACATGCGACCTGACTCTTCATGTTCTAAACATCTAAGAAGTGTATTATCGAGACCTCATCTATATAATTTATTAGTTATGAGGACATAACACAATGCTATCCTAATCAAGGCTCATTTTTCATTCCTGGATAGATCATTGGGTATAGATTGGTTAGTGAGGTAGGCAATGATCTTATCATATCGAGATTGGTCTAAGGTGTTTAAAGCACAAATCACTTGGTATTGAGGGGTATCAAAGGATGGATAGGATAATTCTTCCACCAAGAAGTCATAGTGGAATTGATGTTCCTCCGGTTGTAGCATGGATGCCAGTGTAGCCATAGCATCTGTAGCTTTATTCTTTGTTTTGGGTATCTGTTGAAATCTGATGAAGATATAGTACTTCTTTAGGTCATCTACCAGTTGCTTGTAGAGCATCAAATTTTCATCTTTCATATGGTAATTTCCATTTACTTGATTGATAATGAGTTGGGAGTCACCATACACATGTAACTCTACAATCTTCCATTCCATGGAAAGCTTAAGACCGTTTACCAATGCTTCATATTTAGAAATGTTATTTGTGCATGGAAACATCAATTTGTAAGACTTGGGTATCTTTTAGCCTTGAGGAGTTATGAATAGAACCCCTGCTCTAGAGCCTTGTTGTGTGACAGAATCATCAAAGTACATCTTCCATGGATACTCAATTAAATGCATAATTGTTTCATTAGGGAAATAAACTCTTAAAGATTCATCATCTTGGAGTGGTGAATCAACTAATTGATCTATCAGGACTTGTCCTTTAATAGCCCTCCTGTCCACATATTCAATGTCAAATTCGCTTAGAATGAGGACCCACTTTGCTAGATGTCTTGTTAATGGTATATTTCTTAGGAGGTACTTCAAAGGATCTATCTTTGTAATGAGCCTTACTATATGTGATAGCATGTAATGTCTCAATTTTTGTGATGCAAAGACAACTGCTAAGCATGCTATCTCAATAATGTTGTAATTGAGTTCATAGGAGACTAGTGTTCTACTGATGTAGTAGATTGCTCTTTCTTTCTTAGTTTCATCCTCTTGTGCCATCAATACTCCCAATGATGTGGTTGTAGCTGAAATATATAGGAGTAATGTCTTCCCATGAATGGGTGCCATAAGAGTAGGAGTAGCCAGATACTCTTTCAATTATCTGAAGTTGGCTTCACAATGTTCATCCCATTTGAAGGTGACACCTTTATGTAGTAATTTGGTAAAGGGTTGTGCTTTGTCGGCAAGTTGTGACATGAACCTCCTAATTGACTGGAGTCTCCCTTGTAATGTGCTCATTTGACTAATGTTACATGGAGGAGTCATTTCAAGTATAGCTTTGACTTTTCCAAGGTCTACCTCAATTCCTTTTGCTGAGACAACAAATCCTAGGAGCTTTCCTAATTGGACCCTAAATGCACATTTTTGGAGATTGAGCCTATATTGAAATTGCTCCATATGATCCAATATCTTTCTTAAGTCATCAATATGAGTATTTCATTATTTTGATTTAGCTAAGGTGTCAGCCACGTAATCCTCCATGTTTTTATGCATCATATCATGGAATATAGTGAACATTCCTCTTTGATATGTAGCACCTGCATTCTTTAACCCAAATGGAATAACATTCCAACAAAAGGTTTCCCATGCGCATGTAAATGCGGTCTTCTATTGATCTTCAGGAGTGATTTTAATCTTATTGTAGCCTGAGAAACCATCCATTAATGAATACATTTGGTAGCCTACTGTGAGCTCTATGATCATATCAATATTAGGTAGTGGGAAGTCATCCTTAGGACATGCCTTGTTTAAGTCTTTGAAGTATGTATAGATACTGATAGATTTATCTAATTTAGATATTGGGACCACATTAGAAATCCATCCTGCATAAGCGATGACTCTGATGAATCCAGCTTTCAATAATTTCTCTAGCTCTTCTTTTACGAGTAATGAAACATGAGGATGCATCTTTCTGAGTATTTGTTTTACGAGTTTAATCCTGGGAGCTATAGATAAGTGGTGCATTATTAATTCAGGATCCAGTCCAAGCATATCTATGTATGACCATGCAAAGTTGATCTTTTTCTCTTTCAAGAACTCAATGAACTATGTCTTCTCCTCTTCTGACAAAGATTGTGATAGGTGAACAATTTGAGGAACTTCAGCTGTGCCCAAGTTAACTAGTTGTGTTGGTTCTATTAGAAATGAAGACCTTTCTTGAAAGTACTCAGGGAGGATATCAAGAATCTCATATTTTGGTGCCACTGAGAGGTTTTTACAATTAGATACGTCTTTTATTTTTACTATTTTATAATCTGACACTGCCACAATGTGGTTTTCACCATCAGTTCTTTTCTTCTTTTTATTTTCCAATTTTTGACTGAGAAACTTGATATCCTCCTATGACATGTTCACGCTCCTTGCATTGGTGGAAGAAGGGTAAGGTTCACAAGCATTTAGATAGCAAGCCAAAGTGTAGTCATTAGGGAAGTCGAGGATAGGAGTAGGATCCATATTATTCCAATCAATTAGATCTGGGTTTATCAAAGACAAGGAGTCAAATTTTGGAAAGGACAGCATCGCGTCAACATCAAGACTATTAACTAACATGACATATCCTGTTAAGTTAATCTCTTCGATGTTTAGATCAATATGAGTTAGATCATCATTATCAAAGTAGTTGTTAGTTATATGTGGACTAAACTCTAGTGACTCGTCAGTGGAACTTTCATCTTTATCTCTCTATAAAAGGAGGCTTCTTTCTTGTAGCCTTTGAATTTCTTCTAGGTCTAGGAGAATGCTAGTTTCTTCATCAATGAGTGGCTGAAGGAATTCCTCCTCTGATTCCAGAATAAAAACACTATTAGGAGTGGTGTTAGAATGATCTCTATGTGCTGATGGAGTTGCAAACATGTGAATTACATCTCTCTCAATGTCCTCCGTGGCAAAAGATAGTTCATCCCACTCGTAATCATGTGAGTTAGTTACTTTTTCATCAGACCTATTCAAGAATTTAGCAATAGTTACCTGGTGTACCCTATTAGCCATTTGTATATCAAAGTGTGGTAAATCAAGGATATGTGAACCTATGACTAACTATCCCCAGTTAGGATTTGAATCTTTTTATTGAGGTTTGTCTTCAGTAGCTATTGCAACCAATGATACTGCTGGATTGTCTTTTGTTGTTTCTTCTACCTCTTGAATAGTAGTTGGGGGTAACAAAGGGGTATGAGTTTCTTGTGGTACCTCAAATCTTGGTACATAGCACTCTCCTTGATATTCAGGATTCTCTGTGCCAACATGTAATAATATTTCATAGGACCATTTTTCTAGTTCAGTCTCTTCTATTTCATCACTCCCTTTGTTAGAAACTGGACTATCACTTGAAGTAGGGTTTTCAAAAAATTTATTGAAACCTAGTCCCATTTTATCTTTAGTGGCCCTAAATTCCATGTGTACAGGTTCAATGAGTCATTTTCCTTTATCACCTAAAGGTCCTTTTCATTTATATCCCATTTGTTTGAGTAGATCATATCCCTTTCCATACTTCTCCAAAGATATTTCCATATGTTTTACCTCAGCTTCCTTTGGTTCTCCCTTGTAAATCCAGGCCAATATTGCTTGTTCTTCTAGGTTATCTAAAGAAGATGTGAATGCCTTAACCATGCCAGTTGATTTGTGAATTTTTGGTGCTCAAGATGCAGTAGGTGTGAATGATGAGGAAGGTTTTCCATTGGATCTTGGTGATACCGGAAGTTCTGTCAATGGCGGGGTCATGTCCAGCTTGTATTCTCCCATACCTGTTTCTTCAAGTTTTAAGGCCTTTTAAAACCTTTTCATAACCATTTCTTTGGTATTCTTAGGAGAAATCTTATCCATAGCTTCCTTGTTATGTAGAACCATACTACCTACCTTAATATTGTTGCAAGTATAATTGGCATATGCAGGAATTGTCACTTCCACCCCATTATGTGGGAACTTGATACATTGGTGGAAGGTAGATGGTACAACTTGCATTTCATGGATCCAAGGTCTCCCTAACAGTATGTTGTAAGCCAGGGGTAGATCCAGAACTTGACATATTCCATTCCTTTCAACTGGCCCAACTTTGATGGGTAGAACAATAAGACCTTTAGAGGATCTTTCTTCCTCATCATAAGCTTTGATAGTGATTTTTCTTCTAGAGTCAATGGTCTGTTCTAAGAGACCCAACTTCCTAATTAGATTAAGGGTAAAAATATTCAATCCTGCACCTCCCTCTATCAATACACATCTAACATGGTATTTATGAATGAGGACTTCAATATGAAGGGGTTGATTATGTGGATGTGTCAATGATTTATCATCCTCTTCTAAAAAAGAGAGGTAATGTGGCACTAAGATGTGATTAAACATTGCTTGGAATTTGTCTATATCAAGGTCCTTTGGGGTATTAAGGCATGTAGGGCTTATTCAAGAATTTCCCTATGCACTATGGAGATTTTAAGCAACTCAAAAATGGAAATTTTAGTAGAGGTTCATTGCAATTGATCCACCAGGTTGTACTATTTTGCAGGAATAGGAACTGTTTGTTTTGTTGCTATCGATTTAGGGATAGTGAAAATGGGTACTTTGGAAGTTTTTGTTGGTTTTGAGGAGGAATTGGGTCCTTTGATCATGACATGTAGCTGACTTTGGGTTATCGCATTTGATTGGGAAGATGTGTTTTGAACACCTTTGACGGTGACCACATTAATTGATTCAATTTTAATGTCTAGCATGTTAATCACATTATCATTTTTAGAATAGGCGTACTTCACTTCATTTCCTTTTCTTTTGGATGCTTCCCCTTTCTTGTAAATAGGGAACAACTTGTTAAATGTTGTATGATCTTCATTAGTGGTGTGTCCTTCCACTTTGATCTTGCCTCCTTCAATAAGGTCTTGGATAACATGTTTGAGTTTAAGACAGTTGTTAGTCTTCTATCCTTTGTTCTTATGAAAAAAAAAAAATGAATTGTCATCCCACCACCTTGGTTTGACTTTCGCTTCCCATGGTTTGGAATCTAGGATTGTGAGAACTTTGTTGTCTAATAGTGTCTTCAAAATAGTTTCAAGAGGATCTCCTAAAGGAGTGAATGTTCTTTGAGGCTTGGAAGTCCATGGATGACCTCTATGATTCTCATTGTTTTCTTTATGTACGAAGGTTTTTACCTTGGCATATTTGCCTTCTTGCATGCTATTTGCTAGGTTGAACACCTCAGGTTTTGGATTAACATTGGAGGCATCTACTGCTCCATTGTTGACAACATTTTTGTTTTATTTCCACCATTTTGGTTTGTTGTCGGAGTTGGTAGATTTGTTTTCACTTTGAAGAGTGATTTTTCCCTTTTTAGCCATGAATTATTTGATACGGATGGCATTCTTGATCATCCTATCGAAGCTAGGGGAGTCTTGCATTTGTAATGCGTAGTTCAACTCAGGTACCAGGTTATTAACAAAGATTTCTATTTTCTCAGATTCAGGAATAGCTCTTGAATACCATGCAAAGATTTTCCTCCACCTTTGTAGAAAGTGTGTAAAGGATTCACCAGTCTTTTTTTTAGCGTTTCATAGATCCATCATAGTCACATCATACTGTATATTATAGGAGTAATGTTGGATAAATCATTGAATTAACTCCTCAAAAGTTTTTACCTTAGGTGTAAGTTTTGAGAACCACTCCATGGCGTTACCTCCTAGGCTTCCTGGAAAGAAACTCATGAGGTATGTAGGTTCATGCATGTATTCTATTCTTAGAGCACAAAATTCTCTCACGTGGTCATGTGGGTTAGTCTCTCCTGTATATTTTTCATATTTTGGTCTTTCCATGTTGGAAGGAAATGGAACCATATTAATACTTTTATCGAAAGGAAATGGATACATGGAGTCCAAAGAGTATTTCATCTTGGGTTTAGCCTTCTCCTATTTGAGAGTTGCAAGCTCAATTTGCATCAAGGTCAATTGTTTGGTGAGAATAGATATAGGAGTCGACACCTCCTTTTCTTTTAGTTGTTCAACATCGTAATCCTTAGGTAATTTTACGCTAGTGGATGCTAGATAAAGTATTTCTCTTTATCTTCGCTAATCATCTTTTCCAACATATTTTGGAATTTCTTTCTCTATTTAAGTTTATTTTATTCTTTTTCAGTGATGTCTTCCTCACTGTTTGAATCAAACAAAGGACAGTCAAAGTGTGGTTCTTCTTCCTCATCGCTATCTTCGTGTTTTTGGTTTTTATCATTGTCGTATTCCTCAAAGGCCTTACTCCATTCATGAGTGAGTCTTTCCATTTCTAGAGAGTCTAAATTGAATAGGGAACCACGAGATGTTTCTTCTCACTAAAATTTTATTGACCTTGGGGGTACTTTTGATTCCTTAGAAGTGTACTTGTTGCGTCTTGTGTTAACCATGTATTTGTATCTCAACTTCGTCAAAGTCTCCCTATAGTTTCAAGTAGGGTATCAAATCGTTCAAGTGAGTGTGTCTAGGTAGAGGTTTAATCTTTGTTTTGGTGGAAGTAAATGATTCCAGCATCAAAGGGTTAGAATGCCCTGATAGTGAGCTAGGAATCAAATTATTTTGAAAAGTGAATAGACCACACGTATTGAAACTGATTGCTAGAAACTGATAGGACATGTAAGGTAGACATTTGAAAAAGTGTTTTGACACAGCAACACAGAGACTAGAAAAGACAATAGGGACAAACTAAAGAGCCAAAAGGGTATCCAAATCCACTGAGGTTTTCTGAGAAATTAATCTGTAAGTGCCCACTATCGTAGATATGAACCTCCAAATGTGAGCCGAGAAATACAAGATACGAGCCTTTGATGATCTAAGAAATGAAAGATGCGAGCTTTCTCCCTAAATGCGACATAGTGCTAACCAGATGCAATTCAAGATACCAGATACAAGCCAGGAAAAATAGGAGACAATTTTATGATGTTTCTGTAAGACTTTGTGAGTTTTGTAAAATGTATTTTGGAAGTTTGTGAACTTTGTTTGATTGCAGATTGTGTTATGAGGTGTTCCCATGTGTTTAAAACACATGTACCCCAAGGATTGAGTTTTTTTTCTTGTTTTGAATGTTTTATCTTGTTAGTGATCTTTCAGATACATCAAGTAGATTTGCATTGTTAGGGGGAACAAACATATCCTTATGTCCTATTTTTTAGGTAGAGGATGAGAATCCTTGCTTTTTGACTTAGGTACACACTCAAATGCTAATCAGACTATGGCCATCACCAAGAATGCAATGGATCCAGTCATGATGTCATATTTTCCAACTCCAAATGCAAGTGAGGGCACGATATGATGAGTTTCTTGGGGCAATTACTTTTTTCCTTGCACAAGGATTATCACCCTTTTAGAGATGAATTGGGTAGTTAGATTACAAAGTTCATTGTTTATGATGGGGAAATCCATTCAAAACTATCTCCCATAGAATTGCACAAGGAAAAATTGAGGTGTATAGCCCTATGAGTACTCAAATAGGTGTAGTCTCGCAAGAGAGATTCAAGCGGCTCCGCTCTACACATACCCAAGAATGTCCAAGGAATGATGTCAAAATTCCAAGAACAAAACCGATTCTGTCTTCCAAGGATTTGGCCTACGAGGAAGCAATTATTTATAGTGATTTGGAAGGGTTGGCGTAAAACCTATCCTCACTTGGGTCATTCCCAAGAGATTTTTTCCTCAACTGGAAGGCCCTCTACTATTAAATAAGCATACAAAGGATTGGCAAGCGTAGGATTTCTAGATTTCTAATTCTTCAAAAGAAGAAGAGCATACTCTCCTAGTCCATTCCATTTTCTCCCAAAACACTTCAATCAAATTTTTATTCCCTCAAGCTATTTGAGCTCGATTTAGATATTCCTAATTTATGAAAACATAGTACGTGAAAGCAAAGTTTGATTGTTCAGTTTCCCCAAAATTAGGAGTTTTTCTTGTTCAATTACTATTTTCCAAAATTTAGACAATGAAGTTGTTCAATTATCCCACAAAATTTAATGCTTTGTGTTGTTCAATTACTTTCCCAAAATGAAGTTAAATAGTGAGTTTGTTTTCTTTGTTTAGTTACTTCATTTTCTTTTCAAGTTTTAAATTAATGTTTGATTTTCTAATTTTCCTTTAAAGGAAAAGAGCATACTTATCTAATTTATTTAACAAATGAGAAGAAAATATGTTCTTAGTTTGAAAGAAAAAAATGAAATGGAGGTCAAGATAAGGGGATGGCAACCTAAAAAACCACAAGTCAGTATTCTTTTTCCTGCTCTTTCAGCTCTGATAGCAATCTACAAACACAAATTATGTTGTTCAAAATATCAAAACCATAACTGATCAAAATGTTAGAGGTTAGGCAATGGAGTATGCAAATTTTTTAACCAGATATGATCTTACAAATCCAAGATGGGATGCAATATACCAGATATGAGCTTCTGTTACTAGATATGACAGAGTGTGACCAGATGTGAGCCTGTACTGGAAATGAGCTAGGAATTCCAGGAGGTGATTCCTGAAATACAGGATGCGAACCTAGATTTTGCAATGCAATGATTCCTCCCAGATACAAGATTTTAGGACCAAAAATGACTCTGTTACTGAAAACTAGGAAGACAAATTAGTGAAAAATGGATGGAAAATGAGGCAAAGTCAGAAATCGAGCCCCACGGTGGGCGCCAAAAATGTGTGTGTGAATTAGTGCATCCACATACAAGTATCAATTTGAAGTGTATCATCAAGTCTTTCTCTTCTTTCAAGTACTCTATCCAAAGTTTTACGGTCTATATTGAAGTCAACAAGAGTTTGTCTCATCAAACGAGCCTTTCTCAACTAATGACTTACTAAGGAGGTTGTAATAACCCTCCGAGAAACTCTCTTATATTTTTCTCTGCTAGTCTTCTCAATTCTATTGAGTGCATTGAAAATATTATTCACATCAATGGCATTTCTCTTTATTTTCTTGTTCATATGAATCTTCAATTTCACAAGCACAGGTCTCATCTTTTGCATCTTTAACAACTACACAAAAATTTGACATTTCTCAACCAATGTCATGTTTCTAAAAATTTGATCATAAAGTCTTGAAGCCCACAACATAAGGATTATATGTGATCTCTTTCCTTCCCAATTATTCATAATGTTCTCCTCAATTTCAATTAACCATTTAAATGTGCTTGAAAGCCCCGAATTTGAAGATTGATTGTCTTTATTGCAAGGGACTTCATTTCACATATAATTTGGAGATGTGTAACGTTCATATGGTTCTTGTGCAAAATTTTCATTCCCCAAGTCTACATTTTCATTCTCCATCTGTACATTTTCATCTTCATTCCATTCATTATCATTCCCCAATTCTAATTTTTCATTACCCAACTCTACATTTTCCTTCTCCATCTCTACATTTTCATCTTCACTCCATACATTTTTATTCACAAAATTAATTTCCATATTATTTTCAAATTCAACATCGGCTTCACTTGCAATTATATTTACGGGGTCACCTTGATTAATGTTTAACATACCTTCTCTCTTTCTTCGATGATTTTCTCTATCTTTTTTCCTATATGCTTGAATTTCCTCATCTGTGACCTTCCTCTTCCATTTATACTTTTGACGACTGTTGCTTCCCATGGTGAGACCACAAGTTGAAAAAAAACAACTTAAATTAACTAACTTTCAAAAAATGGGCCCCAAATCAAATTTTTTTCTGCAACATGTTTCATACCCGTGAAAAAAGTCTGAAATTGCATGATTCTCTAGTTTATGGGCGCAAGGAATATTTTGGTAAAAGTTACACCAGTCCATAATTAGGTACCCAATATTTTTGGGTACTCAAAAAAACGGCAGGAGTAAATGAAACAATTGAACATTTAGATATAAAAAGAGGTTTAAAGTGGTCTTATATAAATATTTAAATTGTATAATATATATATATATATATGTATTGTACATAATTATGTAACATTTATATTATATTTATATATACATTATATATAAATATTTTATATATTTTTTAATATGTATTATATATATAATTATGTATAAATATATATTATATATTATAATATTTTATATTATAATATCTTATATATATTAATATATAAATTGTATGTCGGAAGGAGTCATGGGGACTTCCTAGAGTTTCTAGTATGCATTATCACGCGTTAGAACCCCTAGGAAGTCCCCATGACCCCTTTTGACACATTGGAATGCTCAAGTGTGTCCCAAGGGGTCGTAGGACCAACACTCAAGTGTTTACTAAGGTGTCCTATGACACTTTGGGACACACTTGAGAATTCCAATGTGTCAAAAGGGGTCATCGGGACTTCCTAGGGGTCCTAGTATGCCTTATCACGCGTTAGGACCCCTAGGAACTCCCCATGACCCATTTCAACAAATTGGAATGCTCAAGTGTGTCCTAAGGGGTATAGGAACCGTTATGACACAATTAAGCATTCCAATGTGTCGAAAGGGGTCATGGGGACATCCTAGGCATCCTAGTATGCTTGATCATGCGTTAGGACCCTTAGGAAGTCCCTATGACCCATTTTGACACATTAGAAAACTCAAGTGTGTTGTAAGGGGTCGTAGGACCCCTTGGGACACACTTGAGCATTCCAATGTGTCAAAAGGGGTTATGGGGACTTCCTAGAGATCTTAGTATGCTTTTTCAAATGTTAGGACCCCTAGGAAGTCCCCATGACCCCTTTCGACATATTACAACACTCAAGTGTGTCCTAAGGGGTCCTATGACCCCTTGGGTTACACTTGATAATTCTAATGTGTTGAAAGGAGTTATGGGGACTTCCTAGGGGTCCTAGTATGCCTTATCACATGTTAGGACCCCCAGGAAGTATCAATGACACATTATAACAGTTAAGTGTGTCCTAAGGGGTAGTAGGACACATGTGAGCATTCCAATGTGTTGTAAGGGTTCATAGAGACTTCCTAGAGGTCCTAGTATGCCTTATCACATGTTAAGAACCCTAGTAAGTCCCCATGACCCCTTTCAACACATTATAATAGTCAGGTGTCTCCTAAGGGGTTGTAGGACACCTTAGGACACACTTGAGCATTCAAATGTGTTGAAATGGGCCATGGGGACTTCCTAGGGGTCCTAGTATGCATTATAATGTGTTAGGACCCATAGGAAGTCTTTATGACCACTTTCGACACATTAGAACACTCAAGTGTGTCCTAAGGGGTTCTACGACCCCTTCCGACACACTTGAGCATCCCAATGTGTCAAAAGGGGTCATGGAGACTTCCTAAGGGTCATAGTATGCCTTATGATACATTAGGATCCCTAAGAAGTCCCGATGACCCCTTTCAAGACATTAGAACACTCATGTGTGTCCTAAGGGGTGGTAGGACCCCTTAGGAAACACTTGAGCTTTCTAATGTGTCGAAAGGGGTCATGGGGACTTCCTTGGGGTCCTAGTATGCATTATCAAGTGTTAGGACCCGTACGAAGTCCCCATGACCCATTTTAACACATTAAAACACTCAAGTGTGTCCTAAGGGATCTTACGACCGCTTGGGAGACACTTAAGCATTTCAAGGTGTTGAAAGGGGTCATGGGGACTTCAATGGGGTCCTAGTACACATTATCACATGTTAGGACCCCTAGGAAGTCCCCATGACCCCTTTCATCAGATTAGAACACTGAGGTGTGTTGTAAGGGGTCATAGGACCCCTTAGGAAACACTTGAGCATTTCAATATGTTTATAGGGGTTGTGGGGACTTCCTAGGGGTCCTAGTATGCCTTATCACACATTAGGACCTCTAGGAAGTCCCCATGACCCGTTTTGACATATTAGAACACTCAAATGTGTTCTAAGGGGTCGTAGGATCCCTTAGGACACACTTGAGCATTCCAATATGTTAAAAGGTTTTATGGGGATGTCCTAGGGGTCCTAGTATGCCTTATCATGCGTTAGGACCCTTATGAAGTTCCCATGACTATTTTTAACACATTAGATCACTCAAGTGTGTCCTAATGGGTCATATGACCCCTTGGGACACACTTGAGCATTCCAATGTGTCGAAAGGGGTCATAGGGACTTCCTAGAAGTTCTAGTATGTGTTATAAAATGTTAAGACTCTTAGGAAGTCCCCATGACCCCTTTCGACACATTAAAAAACTCAAGTGTGTCCTAACGGGTCATATGACCCCTTGGGACACACTTGAGCATTCCAATGTCTTGAAAGGGGTCATGGAGACTTCCTAGGGGTCCTAGTACGTCTTATCACATGTTAGGACCTATAGGAAGTCCCCATGACCCCGTTCAACACATTAGAACACTTAAATGTGTCATAAGGGGTCGTAGGACTCCTTAGGACAGACTTGAGCATTAAAATGTGTCAAAAGGGGTCATGGGAAGTTCCTAGGGATCCTAGTATGCCTTATCACATGTTAGGACCCTTAGGAAGTCCCCATGACCCCTTTTGACACATTATAGCACTCAAGTGTGTCCTAAGGGTTCGTAGGACCCCTT
>MU226429.1:8339-23339 GCA_018584345.1 Thuja plicata
CTACCTACTTTCGGATTTGGCTTTGGTCGAAAATCCAAAACATATTGTAAAATTCTAAGATTTTTTTTGGAGATAGGAAATTTAATTTCCCGAACTGGGTCTTTTTTAGATTTTTAAAATTCGACCACCTTCATCCTTTGTCGACATCATCTTTGCAGCAAGTCTAAATTCCAGCATCTCTGAAACCTTCGCTTGTAGAATTTTGATTGTTTCTCTCATAGAGCTTCCTTCCATAATCCCTCAAATTTTAATTGAAAAGCAATATGTTGTTGTATCCCATTTAATGTAATTCATCATATTATTAATTATTGGGCATAGATTTTAGGATTCCATTTTTTAGATTTTTATCACTTTATAGGACTCTAAATTTTGCCAAAAATTGAGAGCTCCAACACTACGTTCATGACTTTTTCTTGGATGATCCTTGTCACAGTTGTATCTTCTTGTTCCTCATTGTTGGAGACTTTCTCTTATATTTCTTATGATGTATACTTGTGTATGCATGGATTGAGATCTATCACCCAAGATCAAATTAACGAGGGGTTAGTAGCACCAATTTGTAATTGGAGAAATCAATAGAAACAAGCTACTAATAATGAAACTATGAATAAATAAAATGTACAAGCAAATAAAAGGAAAACAAATGAATGCAAACCCAATTTCTTGAATCTTCTATTGTATCTCTCTACTCCCTCTGAAATTCTATTTGGATGATGCTCAGTATTGGTGTGGGAAATTTCTATGGCTTAGGAGCATCGAGAATATGATATTAAATTGCTTTGTGATCGCAAGATTGCTTGATGCTTGAACCAATCTGACAAAGTAATGGCGCAGGTGAGATTAAAATCCTGGATCCTTCAAATGGTTATGAAGGGTTTATTATATAGGAATTGAGAATGAGATGAATGGTTGAGATCAATCCTAGAGATAGGAAGATGAATAGTTGAGATCAAAGGGAACTGCAGAAGCCATTAGTAAACTCCACCTCTTCAATTGAGAGAGAGGAGATAGAGTTTGGTTAACTAAAGAGCTAATTTTGAGTTACCTTTTAGAACTGAAGAGGTGGGTGGAGAAACCCATGTGAACTGAAGAGGTGGGTAGAGTAACCCATGTGATCTAATTAAAGTTATCTCTTTGAAGATAAAGGAGTATTTAATTCATTTTTGAATTTAAAGTTTTCAACATGTGAGATAATCAAATTATTTTTGGTTTTGTCATCCCTGATTCTTATTCTTATGCGTATTTTTCTTGGCGTTCTAGGGATATTACTTTGTGGGGTGTTGTCATCCCTCTAGATGCTATGAGGACATAGTTCATGGGTCTTCTTCCTATTGCATGGACTTGGAAATCATCCACTATTGATGGTGGTATGTGTGTTGATTTTTCCCCTGCGTGATGTATCTATCTTTCTGCTTTTGTTTTTATGTAGCTATCTTTTGATTCTTATGCGTATTTTCCTCAGCTTTCTAGGGATATTACTTTGTGGGGTGTTGTCATCCCTCTAGATGCTGCGAGGACATAGTTCATGGGTCTTCTTCCTATTGCATGGACTTGGCAATCATCCACTATTGATGGTGGTATGTGTGTTGATTTTTCCCCTGCGTGATGTATCTATTTTTCTGATTTTTTTTTTATGTGGCTATCTTTTGATTAGTCACTTATGCTTATCATCTATATGAGACAGATGTTTGAATTTGTTCTCTTTGTAGGCACAAATCCATAATATGATGCTTGGTGGAAAAAGTCTCATCCTGATCCATTGACTGATGTGTCTCGCCCTGTGGTTGGTACCATCTTGAGGAGGCCTTAACAGGGATAGGTAGAGGGAGAGATGGAGGTTGTGATGGTGGTAGGGATGGAGGGAGAGATGGAGATAGGGATGGTGGCTGTGATAGAGATTGGGGGAGAGACAAAGGCCAAGATGGTGGTCAAGGGAGGGATGGTGGCCGTGGTGGTGGGGATGACAAAGATGATCCTAGTCCTGGTGGTTTTGGTGGTTGGGTGAGGACTAGGGGTGGACATAGTAGCAAGTAGGTTGGATTGGGTGCCTTCCTTGAGGAGGAGGATATAAAGGAGGAGGAACCTCAGTTGTTCTAGAGAGTGCATCGTTGCACTATTGGTGTGCTGGCTGAGAGAGAGGAGGATAGAGTAGTGATGGAGGACTTGGAGATGAAGGAGAGGATAGTGGAGGAGGACATTCAGATACATGATATTGAAATAGAGGATGTGGATGTGGAGGATTTAAGTTCTAGCACTTCTACTGGGAGTAGTAGCATTGGCAACAGTACTAGAGATAGTGAGGGTAGTGATGTGGAGGGATTGGGAGGTAAAGTCAAGGAGGGGGAGATGGGGGTAATGGTCATTGATCCCTCAGAGATTGATCATCTTACACATCATATATCTGATCTGCAAGCTAGGTTGGCTTCCTCTAATGCATGGGCCACTACTTTGGAGAGTAGGGTTGCAACAATGAAGGCTAGGGCTACTGCTATAGAGGAAAGCCATAGACAATCTCATTCAGAGATCAGATAATTTATTGATGGTGTACATGATGAATTACATCGGGAGGTGCTAGATCAGTTTTGGAGATCTAGGAGTGAGGCCCAGAGAGAGATTGAGTACTGGCAGCCCCATTATGAGGGTGTTGTTCCTTCAGCATAGCATGTGCCTAGTTATATATCTTTGTAGAGATCTAGAAGGGAACAAAGGTCCCAAAGTAGTGGTATTAGAGCTCCTAGTCCCTTGCAGAGGCCTTAATATGATATTCCACCTCCTTGTCCACCTAGTAGCGAGGGTGGTGCTAACTCCTGTTGATTCCATGGAATTTCCAATTTGTATCATGTTGTACCAACATTGTATCTTGATATACTAATATATGACATCATGTTAACCACCTTCTTTTGTTCAGACCATTGTACTCAAATATTGAGATTTATATGAGATGCAGCTATTGAGTTTATATGATGTGCATTGGTTTAATTTCTATATGTATGGTTCTACATGATGATGTTTATGTGGTGAAATGTTTATGCAATGTGATTCTATTATGTATACTCTTAGATGTATAATTTAATTTTCCTATAATACTGACATATGTATGTAGGATGGTGCTTTATGATATGCATATTTATATGAGATGCTTATGGATGTATTTGATTATGATTACTATGTATGCAGATGCTTATTTTTTCTTATGTTTTCTGATGCACATAAATGGATGAATGGAATCTACTATGCATAAAATATCTGAGTAATGCATGTGTTATTTAGAAGAAATTCAAATGGAATTTGTTCTCTAGGAATATTGATAGATAGAATTGATAGAACATATGGGTGACCCAAGTCGCTGTCGTGTTTCCAATTTTTGTCATCATTGCATCTTTTTATGAAATTCTAAAGAGTATCCAATGCACCTAGATATTTCTCATCTGGATACCGCTATGATCTCTTGATAACCAGAAGGAGTAGAGAGATTGAATAGAAAGAGAAATTAGTGCACTCAGATATTAACCATCTAGATACAGCTAGGTTCCCTATTTTGAAAAGAAAGAGATCCAAATGCACCTAGATATTGACCATCTAGATACTGCTATGATATTTGTTTTGAAAATAAAGAGAGCCAAAAGCACCTCGATATTGACCATCTAGATACTACTTTTCTCACTGACCATCCAAAAAAAGAAATAAAACTAAGATAGAATTCCAATCCACCCAGATCTCAGACCATTTGGATACTACTATGAAATCTTGATTTTGAAAAGAAAGACAAATTAACCAAGATAGAAATCCAATGCACCCATATCACAGACTCTCTAGATACCGCTATGATTCTATTGGTAATAGAAAAGAAGCTAATAGAAAAGGAATGTCCAATTCTATCCTAGGGTTAATCTTAGATTGTGGAACTGCACGACTGCCAGATAAGTGACAACACCTACCATATTTATCCTAAATCATCATGGCCCCATAATCAAAATGAAATATTCCACAAACAACAATCAAAGAAAAAAAGTCATGATCCATCATAGCTACTCTCCTCACATCGTGGATCCTAGAGTAGCATAAGAACATAACCACAAAATATAGACTAACATATGACTAATGACTGACCTAGTCAGCATTTTGATTATTCCTTGATTAAGTTTGATTCTCTTAATTGGGTTGATTCTCTAATGCTTGATTGTGTTTGGTTTCAGTAATAAATGACTCATATAAGAATGATCTGTCTAGTTTTGAGTGTATCCATTATTCTATAAGACAATTGATTTGATTTATTAGTTGAGTGGTTTTGATCATTCTGGATAGTTGATCAAGCTGTGTTAGATGGGCCCAATGTTGATTTGCAAAGCTCATGGTTTTGACATTGATTGATTGGAATGGTTGCCAGTTTTCTTGTTGATAGATTTGGTAGCTGATAAAGCTGTGTTATATGGGCCCAATGCTGATTCACAAAGCTCATGGTTTGGACATTGATTGACTTGGATTGATCACCTTTTTCTTTGTGGCTAACCAAGTTGGTTTTATTGCTTTGGGATTTTGCAATTTTTTGATGAAGATTGATTTTTTTCAGGACATTTTTTAGCTTTTTAGGATTTTGATGAGTTTTGTGATTTTTTAAAGATTTTCTAAGGACATTTAGATTTTCCCCCTAGTCTAGTGGACCATTACTAACCATGGATAAGTGTTGGTGCTCAGAGGGGATTGTGCTTCTGGTAATAGCTTGGGTAGCCAGTCTTGCATGTGAAGTGCTCAAGCTTTGTTATTTGTCATTGACGGTGAAGCTAGATTTGAACTCTTGGCACCTATTTTAAAGGTTTTCACCAAGGTACCTACTCAATAGTGCCTATTTGCTAGGTTTTCACTAATAGAGAAAACTTTTTTCTCTTTACTTTTTTCTTTCTTTTAGATTTTTTTTGGTTGTCACTGAGGTGCCTATTTTCTAGGTTTTCACGAAGGTAACCTTTTGTATTTTTTGATTTTTTTGGTATTTTCTAGATATGTAGATAGGTGCCTTAACCATTGAGACCTCAAGTGTAGATCCTCTTGAGGTGCATGTTTTTTAAGTATTTGAGGAGCTTATCTCCTTCTAGTATTTCCAGTTGGTATGCCCCACTCTATTTAGAGTTGACAATGACATATGGTCCTAGCCAATTAGGCTTGAAATTTCTGGGTTTCACTCTCTCTGCTTGGTTCTTTTGGTTCTCCATTAAGATGAGGTCCCCTAATTCAAAGGTTCATGGCCTCACCTTCTTGCGATAATTCCTTTTAAGGCGGTTTTGATAGCCTTGTAAGTGGTTGAATGCATTTTGTCCTCTTTCATCTAATAGTTCCAGTTCACTTAGCCTTGCTACTCTGTAGTCTTCATCTGAAATCAGGTTCTTCAACGATATTCTTAGGGATGGGATTTCCACTTCAAGGGGTAGAATTTCCTCTAATCCTTATACTAGTGAGAAAGGAGTGGCTCTTGTAGGTGTTCTCATGCTAGTTATGTATGCCCATAATATGGGACTAAGCTATAAATGTCAGTCTCGCCCTGATTCATTCACTATTTTCTTCAAGATTTTCAATATGGTTTTTTATGTTGCTTCATCTTGGCCATTCCCTTGAGGATAATAGAATGAAGAGAAACCTTGTCTAATTTAGAATTGTTCACATAGATCTTCAACATCTTTGTTTTGGAAAGGGGTACCGTGATCTGTCAGGATGGGTTGAGGAATTCTATAACGACAGATCATGTTATTGAGTATGAACATTGAGATCTTCTTTCCAGTTATGTAGGTTAGAGGAATTTCTTCCACCCATTTAGTGAAGTAATTTGTTTCTATTATGATGTACTTATGGCCATTTCATGAGGATGGTGTAATATTTCCCACTAGGTCAAATCCCCACATAGAAAATGACCATGGTGAAGTGATAGGATTGAGTTCTTGGGATAGTGCATGGATGAAGTCTCCATGAATCTAACATTTACTACACCTTTGTACATATTTTTTTGCATCTATCTCTACTGTGGGCCAATAGTACCCCATGCAGATGATATTTTTTTCTAAGATGTTGCCACCTATGTGGGTTCTGCAAATTCCTTCATGTACCTCGAACAAATCTCTCTGGGATTCCGTAGAAGTGATATATCGTAATTGATGACATGTAACTAATTGAATGTTTGAAGATGTTAAGTTGATGTTCATGCAAGGTATTAAATCAGTTAAAGTATTGTATTTTCATTGATGTCAACTTGATATAATCTGGATGGTCATGGGAATACTACCAAAAGACTTCAAAGAACAAATGAATCAAAGGTTATGCTATCAGTAATGCATATAAGTAAAGTATTCACTAAGTGACTACATACACCAACGGAGTGCACCTGATGGTCAGAGTAAAATAACAAAGTTACAGTGTTGCCCGAAGAGGAAATGCACAACATTACCGATGAGTAGAGTTACAGTGTTGTCCGATGAGTAAAACACAGAGTAACTCGACAGAAAAAAATTTAGTGTTTCCCAACAGAAAGACAAGGATGGAGATCCTGATGACAACTTAAGTCACACCAACAGAACAGTCAGTTATCATAGATGACAAACTGAAGTGTTGACCGACAGAACAAAGAGTTCAAAGAATGACAAAAATGCTTAGCTATCAAGAAGCTAAATATAGAGTTAACAGATACTTATCATTGTTTTAATCATCCAGATAAAGCCAAAGATAAGTAATTGATTTAAAGATGCTTTTTCCAGTTCGCAAGAAGATCTCTATGAGATCAAACTGGAGATTTGCTTTAAATCTGTTGGCAAAGATTGTTGAACACGCCAAGATCAAGAAAGCCAAGAAAAGAGGAAATCATGTCTATAAGAGAAAAACTAAATTCATTACAAATTGAGTGTGTGGGGTGAACAAGAGAAGAGGAAAGATGCTAAAGGAAATTTGAAGGAGAAGAAAGTCTTGATTTCAGTCCTGATCAACAAGCTAAAGGAAGAGATAGATTTTGCAGACACCGACAAACAATGAGACTAGCATCACAGAGTAGAACAAGTGTGGAGAAAAGGTATATATTTGATTATATTGATCAGTGAAGTAATGGACCTACAATAGATATGAAAATCTATAATTAAGTTGTATGTATGAATAGATCATTAGTGTTTCAGTTTAACCATTGAAGAATATACGTTTCTTAACCAAGTAGGACTTAAAAGTATTTTTCAATTGAGATACATCCCAAGGAGTATCAAAAATTTTGATCACAAAAGTAGCATTGGATATGCCTGATACCTATTAACAAGCCAAGTGAGTGTTTGATCAAGGATGGTAGCATTAGATGCCAGATACTAGTTGACAAACTATTTCTAAATCCTCTAACAAGGTCACACCTAACAGTTTGTTTCTAACCTTTAACAGGGTTGGCTCTTATCATAAACTCTTTTTATGATGAGGCTACCTGTATCCTTAGTCTGATCATCTTCTTTTGTTCTTATTTTATCCTTCCTCTTTAGGGACCATATTGCCAGTGTTGCATGATCTTCACTGAATTGGGCACTAATTGATGTCCCACCAGTGTGCAATGGTTTGGCTTCTTTCCTTACAGCATCAAATACAATAGCATCAGCCAAATCTCACTAGGGTAGGATAAGGATCCCTTTCTTCTTTACCAACTCCCTGCCCTCTTTAGGGGTTATCTTGTCAAACTTAGTAATCAGTTCTTGTTTGAATTCCTTCTCAATGTCCTCTTTTCTCTGATTTGGCTGAGCTTCTTGTAACTTGTGACATTTATCCTTAAACTCATCAATATGAGTTCTTCATAAAAATTGCACAAAGGCTCTAGCCTTAACAAAATTTTCATCTGATAGAAACTCTTCATTTGCCTGTTTGGTTATAGGGTCCAACTCCTTTCCTGCAAACTCTACCACTGTAAGGTCTAGAGTTGTATGTCTAGGTGCCTCTAGCACTCCTTGTAGCTCTTGTGTAGTAACAAAAACCTGGCTTGTGTTTCCCATTTGGACCAATTTCTCAGCAATAGCTTGGTCATCCATATGTAAAGGGGACTGGGAAGGAGAGTATAACTCACTCACTTGCTCCTTTCCCTCCATTTTATGTCTCTTGGGAGAGAGCATATTTTGGGTACTGGTATTTGCTAGCCTCTTTCCTTTCTGATCAGAAGGTTTGTCAATTTTGGTCATAATGGTACTGTACCCTCTTCTCTTATAAACTACATAGTTTCCAGGTGGGACTACCCTTCCCTGTGTAAGTTTTCTCAAAATAGCCTTAGATTTTTTTGGCTTAGTTTCCATTACTTTGTCTTTCTTCTTGTTGAGATTTTTCATGATACCTTCAAACAATGTCATAAGGGACTCAATCTTTTTGTCCCATGGTGAAAATTCCTTCAAAGGATCATATGACCTGTCAAAATTGTGAACAAAATCTAAAGAATTCTTGTACACCTACCATTTTTCTTTCCTAACCTCCTCCTCATTCAGATCAAAAACATTTCTTACAATGTCCCCTGGGAAATTGAATTGGTGTTCTAGTGCCAGGCACTTGGTTCTTTTCCTAAACATGTCCATGATGAATCCTTCTTTATCTGCACACCTAGACACAAATGTTGCTAGATGGTAGGGCTCAAAATATTTATCAAACTATGTACATCCACCCTTTATAATGATGAAATGGTGGGCTCTTGTGATGGTAGGGAAGATACTTCCCTTCATTTTTCCTATCAAGGCTTCTTCTTGCAACCCACCCATCTATCTCAGAATTCCTGCTATATCAATTTTAAAAGGTACTCTATAGGGCAGAACATAGGGGGTTCCCCTAAATCCATAAACCATGATAACTGTAGAGATAGGGTACAAAATCAGATCTCCCCAATTGTGAACAATTTTTAGTTCTGGGGAAAACTCCACAGGCCTCAATAATCTCATCATATCTGTGTGGATCCTAGGATTCTATTTGCATAATAGTGAATTAAGCCTAGCAACAAAAAATCTATCAAAATATACATACCTGGATTCTTTTCTATCCTAGGATAGATCAGCACTCCACAATTGGACAGGCAAGTCTTCATCATCCTGGAACTTTGTGAGGTCCATCTCTTCCTCAAATATATCTGCACTATTAAATAGAAACATGTGCATCTTAAGAGAATACTACCCTATTGGCTTGATTATATTTCCATCTTTGATGCCTATCAAACCTTCATGCATTTGTTTAGAAATATAAGAAGCATAATCAAAAACTTATGATAGGTGGGGGTGCAAAATATGAACCATCATAAGCATGATGTGAACTAGCATTATTGCTTCTTCATCTTCTCCTAAGACCAGGCTCAGGGCACTATACATTTTCTTAGATTTACCATTGAAATAGTCCAATTTGAATGGCTCTGGTGTGTTTGGGCCCACCACAATCAAATCTCCTATTTTGTTAAAATACCCTTTCAGAGCATCATTCCTGTAATACTCCTTCTGAGTCAGATATACCTCCTTAAAGTAATTGAAATCAATATAATCCATTTGAATTGATGAGTCATTTAATCTGAAGATTCTTCTGATCTCATCGGCTATGACAGTCAATAGCACATTTCCCTCTGTATCCCTTACAACCATGGATACTTTGTCATAAGTGTTGGCTATTAAAGTGAATAGATATGTATCTATGAATACCTCAGGTGCTATTAATTTTACCACATCTAAATCCCATATGTTACAATCTGAGGAAGGAGCATTTCCACTTATACTTGTTTTATCTACCTGGGCCATATAAACCCTCTCCTAATTTGAAGCGGGGATGTGTTGGAACTATTCTCTTAAGCTGGGTAGCATCACCCATGAACCCTTTTAACTACTGTAGAAGGTCCTCTCTCACATTTCTTTTCTGATAATCTATCTCTCTAGAGAGTTCAATCATAAGGGCCATATTTTGAAACTAGGGTTTTTTTACTGAAATGAAATTTGGACTTAAACAAGAATTTTGAAAGCTATTCATTTTTTGAATCTCACTGGAAGTATGAATTTCTACTATATTAGATAGAGCTTACCGGTTCTGCAATTCTGTCGCAAGGAGCTAAAAATCAATGCAATTTTGTTCTTCGCTTGAATGATTCTGGTGAATTATGGTGAATTCAAGTTTAAGTGATGAATTATACTACCTCAATCAAATTAGTCTTTCACATTGAATTGAAATGAAGTGGCCACACATTCTGCAATCAATTTTCCTACTTCAGACTTCATGGCTTAATGGCTCAATGACGGTCACTTTTAAGAATTTTGAATCTAGACCGTAGATCTCCAATAGCACCTTCTCAATCTGACGGTACTCATCTTTTCTTGGAAAAAAATGTTCACCTGGGACATATGTCAACATGAATTGATTTCTTAAATGTTAGATCTCATTCATTTTTCTTTTAAGCGATCAAGTTAACCATCAGATTAATCTTAACTTGGCTGCAAGTTATTTCACCTTGAGTTTACTAACTGTGGCTATGATGTTATCCACTTGAACACGTATTAGCACAGCTTAATGGGTTAATCGCAAGATGTCAAGCATATTTTCTTTAAGCCATTAAGTGATCCATCTGATCTTCACTAACTTTCATCTTACTTAATCTCATTACTACGATGTATAGGGCCCACTTCCTCTTCCACACGCTGCCACAGCTTAATTGCTTCTCCATTAGATGTCGATCACTTTCCCTCTAAGTGATTAAGTCAGCTGTCAAATCTTTCTTAACATGCTCTGTCTTTAATTCTTCCTTCATAACCTCAGCCAGACCCACTAGGACACGTGGTGTCATGGCTTAATCACTTAGCTGATAGATTTTGAGCACTTATCTTCTAAGCAATTAAGTCAGCTATCAGATATTCAATAAACTTTCCATCTTTTAATTTGCAGTCAGCTTTACCTTAAGTGGAAAATATGTCACTAACTGACATATTTTAGCACTGCTTAATGGCTTATCCATTAGATCTTGTGCATCTTTTCCATAAGTGATTAAGTCTACTGTTAGATCTATCCACTGTTTAATCTCCACCATACTGCACTTGGACATGGCCCACTTTACTCCGAAGACACATTTTGCTCAGACTTAATCGCTTAACTAATAGATTTTGATCATGTTAGGATCAAGTGATTAAGCCTATTGTTTGATGTAAATACATTTCCCCACTATTTAATAGAGATTCTTTCTAACCATCAGACCCACCAAAGACACACATCGTGATGGCTTAATGGCTTAAATAGTAGATCTCGAGCACTTTGAGGATAAGCCATTAAATGGGCCATTAGATCAAAATGTACTTGCTTGATAGATAATGGATTTAATAAAAAACTTGCAGACTTTGAATTATGCAATAATATAGGACCACAACATTAGGATTCTGACAGCTTATTAAACATTAACATTTAAAAAGAACACATTCGAGACATGAACTTTAAGTTACAAAAAGTAACATAAAAATAGAAACCTTTTAGATGCTTAGGGTTTTAGAACTACAATTTGTACTCTGAGACATGAAGTAAGGGTTTTTTCAATTGTTTCTCACAAGACATTTTGCAAAAATAGACTAGGGACCAATTGTTTGAAATTTTTTTGAATAGACCTAACACAAGTATTGTCCATTTCTTACCACCTAGGAATAGGGTTTTCTTGATTTGCTTGAATAGTTAAGGGCTTCTTGATGTGTCTGGTGTGAGTGTTCACTAAAACAACAACAACAAAAAAAATCAAAAAATCTAAAAAATTGTACACTTTAGGTACTTGTCTGTCATATCTCATCTAAAACATCAAATCAAACATCAAAACGATCAACGATTCAAAATCTACACTCTTGGTGTTAACTGTCAACTCTTGTCTGAGTTTTCTGCATCTTCTATCAAAACACTGAGAATCTATCAACTTGCTGTCCAATTTAGTCTTCCATCACACTGGTTATATCTGGATTTTGTCAAATCTATGTTCTCATCAATATCATCACTAGTCTGTCTTTGACTGCAATTTGTTGACAGTCTAACTTATTGTTGTTTCAAAATCTGATTTCGTTGTGCTAGTCTAAGTGAATTGTTACTTTAATCATTTTGTCTACGCTTTCCTTATCCTTAGTTGTGAGAGTTGGTTCATTAACCTTGACTCAAGATCAGAGTCTTTTCTTCTCTCTCTCAGTTGGACTTTATCTCCTTTGTCCTTTGGTCTTGGACTTAATTAGCACTTTAGATATCACTTCAGCACCTATCAGTCAATCAACTGATTCATCATACCTCCTCTTCAGTCTTCTAAGAAAGCACATCTAGATAATCTTACAATGTCTAAAAGATACTGAGCTAAACCTTATGGTACTAACAATGCACAAGAAGAGATTCTTATGGCAGCTCTATCAAAACAGCTTGAAACATTAAAATCTGAAATTGAAGAATTAAAGGGATAAAAGGATGAACAATCCAAAAAATCCTCATCAAGCTTAATCTATTATTTTCTATTTGATCATGATCAAGAAAGTGGCTCTAAATCCCTAAACACTACTGAAAACACCACAAAGTCTTCCTCCAAAGGGATTAGTAACCTCATGAAATAAAAACCTTGGGTTAAATGCGAGAGAGTCTTTACTCCTTTTGGACAATCTTATAAATCAGCATTGGAAGAACTTCTTGAGAATGATCTTATCACATTGCCTCAAGCCACATCATGTGGATTGAGATTCTTGAGTAACTATTGTGCATATCATTGATATAATGAGGATAAAACTTCATCTTGCATGGAGTTGAAATAAAAAATCCAAGATCTCATAGATGATGGCATAATCAAAGTACAAAATCCTAATAAATCATCTAGTGAAGATACTAATCACAAGCATGATCAATATCAAGAATCCATGTCTAGAAATGGTTTGCAGATCACATCTACTTCTTCCACCATTCCTCCTTCTCCTAAAGATGAAAAACCAGCCCTACCATATCTATCAACAAATGAGCCTAATGATGACTATGTCTACCCTCATGGACTACCTCTAAAAGAGATCCAAGCTAATCAACATATGACTGCAAGTCTTTCTCAGGCTTCAAAGATCATAGACCCAAAGCATTAATGTGCTTCAACGCTTATCATTCCTACTCCAAATTATTTTCCATCAGCGTGTCAAGATTCCTTAATAAAGATCAAGACTCCTACCTCATCCTTAAAAGTGGCTCCATGTCAGGAGGACCATCCACAATTTGAAGAAACATATAGCATTAATGATCAAGATCAAGATGTGAGGCCTCACCCCGAACCCCATCGTAGTTTTCTAATTTTTCTGCTTATGATAGATTTAGCATATGATACTTTACATTTTGATGCACTATGGACCTTCTGAATTTTATAATTTATGTCATGGATTGATCATTTTGGATGTTGGACACATGATACTTTATGATGCACCTTATGGACTATATTATGTTTTCTATTATGGACATTTATTTTTTTGAGACAATTGATTTGGAAATAGATTATGATTATGTTATGGGTTATTGATGATAGGAGAATTATTAGAAATGGTTATTAAATTTTGATATCATGCAATGTGAATCTTACCTTATGTTAAATGCTTAAAATGAAATTATTATATTCTTGTGATCTTAAGTAATAAACTTAGTATGTTGATGTTTTCCTTAAGTTTTGAATATTGCTTATTTTCTTATGATGTATATTTATCTCCTTGGACTACTGATATTTGAATTGAGTGTGCAGGTATGAGACCATGGTACTTTATCTGGGGAACTAAACAAAGGAATATGTTAACTCAGTTTGAGCCAAGGTTGTGTCTAATGAGAGACAAGACCTCATTGTATCGTGATTTAATTTGTAAATGTATATGGTTGATTTTGGAAATGTAGTCCTTAAATGTATTTCTTATTTTCTTATATTTTTTCCCAAGTGGATATGACATGGCCTAGTGATGTGTAAATGTTGTGTGTGTCATTTGACAATTTTGATTTGTACTTAAGGCCATGACATGTCAACTTGGGAATGGTTTTCCACCTACTTAGGTAAGTACATTAGTGAATCCCCATATGCATACCTTGGTTTGGGAGATGGGGGTGTGGTCATCTCATTAGATTTTCGAAAATACACTCATAGTGGACTTTTGGAGGGGTTAGAAAGTGTCTTGGGGTGTGTTGGGGTCATTTTTAGGTAGCCCACTTGTTATACCTATAGTTAAAGGCCATTTTAACCCTAGGATAGCCTCTGGTTGACCATATTACCCTTCCAAAAAGTTGGGTTCCCAAGTTGGACGAAAATCAGTTCTTGTAAGACTTGACCTTGGATAGACCACCCTTCCATCTTTGTGCTAAGACATTATTCACCTTTTTGGAGTTCCCCTTTTTGGATCCATTTTTAGAAAGGTGTAAGAGTTTAAGGAAGAGGGACCAATTAGAGGACTTTCCTTCTCCCCATGAGTTTTCTAGTGGCTTTTTAGTGGGAACTCTCCATGTTGGAGAGTTTGAACACCCACTCTCTAACTTAGAGACATAGCTAGAGTTGGTGATCTTGGAATGAGGACTTAGGCTAAAAGGGAGCTCTTCTACAACTATCTTTCCTTAAGCTTGGATTCTAGGTTGGTGGACTTGTTGCAACTCTTTTCTTGTAGTGTAATCTTGTTCTTGCAAAAGATGGATGTTGAATGTGCCTTGTGAATTTATTGGAGCTATGAGGTTGTAGTAAATGTTATGTTGATGTTATTGCTAAGTATTTATTTTTCTTTCTTTGTATATGTTTTTAATGGGAGTTTCAAGGCTCACTCACCCTTGGGAGGGAAGAGTAGCCTTGGGGGTGAAGGAGTTTTGACAGCCCTTGGTGTAGAGTCTCTCCTCAAGGAGGAGAGGAAAAAATCATGGAGTATGGGCTCCATGAATCCTCCCTTGTTGTTACTTTATTTGGGGGTCATAAGGGCATATTGTTGATCTTGGTTGATAATGAGAAGGGAAGTGTTTGGGATGCCATGTGAGGGCTTGGATTTTAAATTTTGGGTTTGGCCT
>MU226429.1:25839-32019 GCA_018584345.1 Thuja plicata
TTGGTATCAGAGCCTTTCAATACTGGAACCTTAACCTCACTATGTTTCTCAAAACTTTAAACATTTGTATTAACATTTTCAAAACAAGATCAAACTTAGTAGAAATAATCGCAACAACTTTAAACACATTCATTTCATAATAAGACACTACCTTCAACTTATACCACTTTCATATGTGTCTAGGATGCCTCCAGTAATGTGGCAAGCTCACGGCTGTGGACAAGGCTATAAACATGCCCCTTCGGCACGAGTTCAGTTGGAGAAGGATTTAGGGGGCATTGGTGAGGAGCAAAGGCCGCCTCCCAAACAAACCCCAACCCCAACCCCAACCAGGATGTATTGAATGCCCTTCAAAATCTGGTCAGGATAATTTTGGACAGGATACCATAGGATAATCAGCACGCAGGGCCTGGGGGTATAGCGCGTGAGCGCAGAAGGAGTCCCCCACCTAGAGTTGTGGAGGACTAGCCTGACCATGAGGGTGAGTCATTACACATGGCACCTCTAGAGGCAGTTGTTTCAGCTTATGAGAGGGTACCCCATGACACAGGGGACCACATCAGGGAACTTATACGCCTTAACCCACCACCTTTTTCAGGAGCCATAGGTGGGAGTGAGGTTGAGGCATTCCTTTTGAGCCTCAAGAGATGTTTTGGATTGTGCCCTTATGGGAGAAATACGAGGGCATGCTTTTCTATCCACTTGTTGAGAGGATCAGCAGCTATTTGGTGGAGGACAGAGGAGTTAAAGGGTAATCTGGCTATGGACACCCTCACTTGGAGTACCTTTTTAGAGAGATTCAGAGAGTGTTATCTATCCAAACACTATAGGCAGTGATAGATAGATGAGTTTCATGATCTTCAGCAGAGAGGACTCACCGTCACACAATATGAGTGTAAGTTCCTAGAACTTCTACCTTATGTAGATTATATGAGAGATGAGAAGATCAAGGTCAACCATTTTGTTAGAGGATTGAATGCATCTATATCTGGATCAGTGCACATGGCGGCACTAGGGAATATTTGAAAGGCTATGGAAAAGGCCTTGATTGTTGAGGAGATTTAGGGTAGGGGATAGGATGCATGAGATCGGTCTTAGAACCAAAACACCACACCATAGAATTTAAGGTATCAGAAAACACACTGGAAAGGGAATAACAACAATCATAACAATAATAGGCATTCCTCGGGGTCCTACAAACCCCCTCCGTCTTAGTAGCAGTCATATCAGGGATAGAGATAGAAGACCCCTTAGGGGTAACAGGGCTCCAAGCCCAAACAGTGGCAGTCACAGGCTCCTAGTAGGGACCAGAGGTCATAGAAATCATTGACACCCCCATCTAGGACTCAGTAATCCTCCAGGGGTGGTTATAGTGGTTCTAGCAAGATATGGGGCTCACAGTTCTCTAGACCCCAGGGTACCCAGTTTCAAAATTAAGGGCCATGTTACTCTTGTGGTGCCATGGGACACTTGGCTAGGGATTTACCTCAAGGGGGTGATCAATGCACCACAACATCAGAGCCCACTGTTGGTGATATGGGTAGATCCCATAGAGTTTTTTCAGTGGTTGACAACCGCCAGGAAGAACATCAGGTTACTGTGATTGAGACTATAGGTATGATTGGAGGTAATAGAGTTACTATTCTATTTGATTCAGGTGCTACAAATTATTTTGTTTCTCCATTGGTCATGGAGCATTGCGGGCTAGTGAAAACTAGACAATAAGTTAGTTGGGAGGTAGAATTAGCCTTAGGTTCTAGAGTACTCATCACTTCCTTAGTTAAGGGTTGCCAGATATAGATTGGTACCATGACTACCATAACAGATCTATGTATCATGCATCTTGGATCCTATGGGATATTACTTGGCATGGATTGGCTTTATGCACACGGGGCCAAGCTAGATTGTCAGCAAAAGAAGGTAGAATGTTTGGATGATGACGACAATGCTACAATAATTCCAGGGGTTCAGAGGGAAGTTTCCATTCGTATGATCTATGATATGCAGCTTAAGTGGTGCATACAAAAAGGGTGTTAGTTATTTTCCATCATGATCAGTGATAAGGAAGAGGAAGTAGAAAAGGAAACCTCTCTTGATGATCATCCCATGTTATAAGAATTCACAGATGTGTTTCCTTCAGAATTACCCGGTATGCCTCCCCATAGAGCAGTTGATTTCCATATAGACCTCATGCCAGGTGCTTCACTGGTATCTTGAGAACCATACATAATATCTCCTAATGAGCTTAATGAGCTCAAGATTCAGCTAGAGGAGCTCCTTGAGAAGGGGCACATACGACCTAGTGTCTCTCCTTGGGGTGCACCAGTTATATTTGTCAAAAAGAAGGATGGATCGCTTAGATTGTGTATGGATTACAGGTAGTTAAACAAGTTAACCATTAAGAATCGATACCCACTACCTAGGATTGATGATTTGTTCAATCAGTTATAGGGTGCCTGTGTGTTCTCCAAGATAGATCTTAAATCAGGGTACCATCAGTTGAGAATCGTGGAAAGTGATATCCACAAGATAGCTTTCCAGACTAGATACAGACATTATGAGTTCACTGTTGTACCTTTTGGTCTTACGAATGCCCGTGCTGTATTCATGAGCCTCATGAATGGGGTATTCCACACTTTCCTTGATAGATTTTTGGTTGTGTTCCTTGATGACATATTGATATATTCTCATAATGAGAAGGAACATGAGGAGCATTTGAGATAGGTATTATAGTGCTTAAGGGATAACCAGTTGTATGGCAGTTTGTCAAAATGTGCCTTCTTCAGAATAGAGGTCTGATATTTAGGCCATGCTACTTCAGGTGATGGGATCTCAGTGGACCCATCTAAGATTGATGCCATTATGAATTGGCTAGCACCTACTACTGTGACCAAAGTTAGGAGTTTCATGGGTCTCGCAGGATACTATAGGCGATTTGTTGAGGGATTCTCTAGGCTGGAACATCCTATCACATCCCTACAGTGAAAGGGAAAGAAATTTGATTGGACAGAGAAGTGCGAGAGAGATTTTCAGGAACTCAAGAAAGCACTTACCAACACACCTATTTTAGCAGTGCCAGAGCCTTCAGTGGACTTTTTGGTCTACACTGATGCATCCTTAGATGGTTTGGGGGCAGTACTTATGCAGGATGGGCGAGCTATAGCATATGAGTCTAGGAAACTTAAGATACATGAGCTTAATTACCCTACCCATGACCTTGAGCTTGCAGCAGTAGTGCATGCATTAGTAAGATGGAAACACTTTCTCTTGGGACTTGATTTGAGCTTCATTCAGACCATCAGAGTTTGCAGTATATATTCACTCAGTCAAACCTTAAAACTAGGAAAAGAAGGTGGATGGAGTTTTTATGTGAGTATGACTTTGATGTCCATTATATCAAAGGGAAGGAGAATGTGGTCATTGATGCCTTGAGTAGGAGGTGAGATGAGTTATCATCCATGATCACTAGTATAGACTTGAGAGATCGCATACTACACCATTTGTGAGAGGATGAATTGTATGTAGAGGTTTGTTAGTTAATCCGATCTTAGAGACCCCTTGCAGGGAGATTTTTAGAGTATTCCTTGGAGTTTGATGGACTACTACGTCATAGAGGATGCATCTATGTACCTTCTTCCAGGGATTTGTGTAATATCATTATGCTAGAGGCTCATAGAGCCCCTTATGTAGTGCATCCTAGAGTTAAGAAGATGCATGCTGATTTGAGATAGCTCTATCATTGGCTGGGAATGAGACAACACATTGCAGACTTAGTAGACCGATGTCTTGAATTGCAGAAGGTTAAGGCTGAGCATGGTCATCCTAGAGGGCTCCTTCAGCCTCAAAAGGTACCTATGTGGAAGTGGGATGTTATATCCATGGATTTTATTGTCGGTCTCCCTATGTCATCTCAACACCATGATGCTATCTTGGTGACAGTGGACAAGTTGACCAAAGTTTCCCACTTCTCACCCGTATGTACCACCTTTACAGCCCCAGTAGTAACACAGGTCTTCTTGAGAGATATTGTCAGACTACATGGCATTCCTCAGAAGATCATTTCTGATAGGGATTCTCTCTTCACATCATCTTTTTGGAGAGAATTATAGGCAGCTTTGGGCACCAGGCTCAACTTTAGCACAACATATCACCCAGAGACAGATGGTCAGACAGAGAGAGTAAACTAGGTTCTCGAGGATATGCTTCGTATGTATGTTATGGATCATCAGGTCAAGTGGGAGGAGTACTTACATTTAGTAGACTTTGCCTATAATAATGGGCATCATTCATCTTTGGGTATGTCACCTTATCAGGCATTGTATGGTAGACCTTGCAAGACACCTTTGAGTTGGGATAGGATTGAGGATAGATTTACCATTGGACTACAACTAGTCCTAGAGATAGAGCAACATGTAGGCTTAATTAGGTAGCATCTCCTAGAGGCGCAAGATCAAAAAAAGAAGTATGCTGATGCAAAGAGGATAGATTAGGTATACATGGTTGGAGATAGGGCCTTCTTGAGAGTGCGGCCTCATAAGAGTCTAATCCATTTTGGAAAGGGCTCTAAGCTAGCACCTTGATTTGTGGGACCATTTAAGATTTTGGAGAGGATAGGACCAGTTGCTTACCATCTAGCCTTGCCACCTAGCCTGTCACATATCCATGATGTGTTTCTATTTTTGTTTTGATAAAATATGTTTATGATGAGTCTCATGTGATAGATTGGGATGCCTTACAGGTGGAGTCAGACAGGTAGCTAGCATTGGAGCCTATTCGCATTTTGGCATGCCGAACGCTGGGCCTACGAGGCTGAGAGCTGGATCAGGTTAGGGTTCAGTAGGATTTCTATGATGAGGTTACAGATTCTTGGGAGGAGGCAGCGCAAATGAGAGCTCTGTATCCCCATATTTTTGATGAACTCCAAGAGGAATTTCAAGCCTAGGGGGGAGGATGTGAGGCCTCACCCTGAACCCCATTGTAGTTTTCCAGTTTTTCTGCTTATGATAGATTTAGCATATGATACTTTACATTTTGATGCACTATGGACCTTCTGGATTTTATGCTTTATGTCATGGATTGATCATTTTGGATGTTGGACACATGATACTTTATGACACACCTTATGGACTATATTATGTTTTCTATTATGGACATTTATTTTTTTGAGACAATTGATTTGGAAATACATTATGATTATGTTATGGGTTATTGATGATAGGAGAATTATTAGAAATGGTTATTAAATTTTGATATCATGCAATGTGAATCTTACCTTATGTTGAATTCTTAAAATGAAATTATTATATTCTTGTGATCTTAAGTAATACACTTAGTATGTTTATGTTTTCCTTAAGTTTCGAATATTGATTATTTCCTTATGATGTATATTTATCTCCTCAGACTACTACTATTTGAATTGAGTGTGCAGGTATGAGACCATGGTACTTTATCCGAGGAACCAAACAAAGGAATATGTGAACTCAGTTTGAGCCAAGGTTGCATCTAATGAGAGACAAGACCTCATTGTATCATGAATTAATTTGTAAATGTATATGGTTGATTTTGGAAATGTAGTCCTTAAATGTATTTCTTATTTTCTTGTGATTTTTGCCCAAGTGGATATGACATGGCCTAGTGATGTGTAAATGTTGTGTGTGTCATTTGACACTTGTGATTTGTACTTAAGGCCATGACATGTCAACTTGGGAATGGTTGTCCACCTACCTGGGTAAGTACATTAGTGAATCCCCATATGCATACCTTGGTTTGGGAGATGGGGGTGTGGTCATCTCATTAGATTTTCGAAAATACACTCGTGTGGACTTTTGGAGGGGTTAGAAAGTGCCTCAGGGTGTGTTCGGGTCATTTTTAGGTAGCCCACTTGTTATACCTATAGTTAAAGGCCATTTTAACCCTAGTATAGCCTCTAGTTGACCATGTGACCCTTCCAAATAGTTGGGTTCTCAAGTTGGACGAAAATCAGCTCTTGTAAGACTTGACCTTGGATAGACCACCCTTCCATCTTTGTGCTAAGACACTATTCACATTTTTGGAGTTCCCCTTTTTGGATCCATTTTTAGAAAGGTGTAAGAGTTTAGGGAAGAGGGACCAATTAGAGGAATTTCCTTCTCCCCATGAGTTTTCTAGTGGCTTTTTAGTGGGAACTCTCCATGTTGGAGA
>MU226429.1:60420-77241 GCA_018584345.1 Thuja plicata
ATCTCTTTGAAGATAAATGAGTATTTAATTCATTTATTTAATAATTGTTTTCAACATGTGAGATAATTGAATTCTTTTTGATTAAGAATTGCTTTATTTGATGAAATTAAATTAATTTAATTGGAATTAATTTAATTGGAAGAATATAATTAGTAAGTTTAAATATTTGATTTAAACTATAGGAAATTGAGTTTAATTAATTAAATAATGATAATTAATCAATTAAAGCTTAATTAATTAAATAAAGTTAATTATTTAATTAATTTTGGGGATTGGATTAGATGATTTGAGAAATGAATTTAGAAGAAAATAGATGATTAATTAATGATTAAGAAACCATTAATTAATAGATGAAAATTAGGGTTTTTAATGTAAAGTCACAAGCCTATCCATTTTAGGGTGTCTACATTTTCCCCTCATGTAAAGTCGCAAGCCTATCCATTTTAGGGTGTCTACACATTGCTTCAAATCAAACTATTCAGGGTCTTCTCGCTAACAAGTCTTTGAATCAATGTGTTGATCGCACATCAGTTCAAAGAGGGGAAAATGTAATCACCTAAAAATGGTCATATAAACCCTAGACCCCCAATCTTAAAAATTAATCAAGAAACCCTAATCTTGATTATTCTAAGTCCTAAATCAAACATGCAATTCATCAAATTCAAATTGATCTGACCTAAGCCCTAGGTTCTAATCGATCATCTTACTTTATTAATTAATTAATTCCTGAAATCATAATACATTGGAAAAGAAACCTTATGTTAATTATTTAATTGATATTATGATATATTAATTAAATAAAAATACAAAATTGTCAATTAAATAAAAAAGGGAATTAAATTAATTAATAAAAATAAATATGCATTCAAAATCATTTAATTTATTAAAAATGCATATGACATCATCAAATCCAGTTAACTGATTTACCATTTTGGAAACAATCTAGTTCCACTCAATTAACTGATTCTCCACTATTTATCATTTTATAAACATTTCAGTTAAGTGAGAACTGAATATGGAAGTTTCCAGAAAGACTGATCAGTCAGTTTAGTCAACTGACTCTTTCGACCAATCACATCGCTTGCACATGGATTGTGCTTCTTCAATCAAATCTGAGCCACTCTTTTCTTTCGATCTCGACCGTCAATTCGAGAGAGATTTTTATAAAAGAGAAATTATTTTCCTTCACAGGGATCCTAACTTTTGCATTATCATTATTATGCATTTTTTCATGTTTTCTTGCATCTTAGCTTTCTCTTAATCATTTATCTTTTATTGTTGTTAATTTGTTTTAAGCATGAAAACAACATAATTTAGAGAACATTTTGAATTTGGGTTTTAAAATGAATATTAAACACTTCAATTTGGTGCTTTAAAAATGAATCCTAAGTAGATTGGATTAACCACAATTCTGCATCCTACATCAATCATTTTAGATCATTTAATCATAGCTTTAAAATCCTTCATTTAGGTTATCGGTGTAGTCACTGAGCTTGTGATGACTTGAGAGTAAGCTCATACTCATGCCTACTAGAAGGCAATGGATCGGTTCAGGTTAGTCTGGTTGTTTAATTTTTTAAGATTTCTTGATTTCTAACCTACTAATCATATAAGGATCTATTGAAGTGTGTGTTTGTCATGCAGCCTGCAGGTACCCATTTTAACATGCATCATAACCTATGGTCAAGTTAAAGAAGATCTGACGGTTCACTTAAAGACTTAAGAAGAGATGCATGAGATCTAATGTATAAGCCATTAAGCCTGGCTGACCTGTGTCCAAAGTGAATAGTGGTCTTATTGAATTTCTAAGAGTTGCATGATAGACAAAAGGTTGTTGAGATCTACGATCCTGATTTAAAGTTTTTCTCTGTCTTAAAATGGTTTCTTTGAACCGTTGGGATGCAAAAGTTCAAACAGGGTGAATTAATGACAGAACGTTTGGACACTTCAGATGAAATTCAATGCAAGGAATTAACAAGATTGCATATATGATGCACCACTTGAGTTTGTAAACACCATAACTATTGAAGTGATTGGAGCAGAGTTGAGGTTGCTTTATTTTTGGTCTATGTTACAATTTTGTAGAATGGGTAAGCTATTCTACGACTGTATTCCTGAGCATTTGAGTCATAATTGTAGTAGGGTTTTGAGTTCTGAGAAGCAAGTAGATTTTGATACTATTAATTAAGAAACCCTAATTCATAAATGGCTCCTAGAAGAAATTTCACTGGTAAAATAGATTACCTAGAGAGAAATGTATGTGATGATCATTTACAGTAATTAAAAGACTCCACGAATGATGCAAATAAACTCAAATAGTTAGTGTCAGTATAGTCTCATTTGAAAGTGGGCGAGGGCTTGTATGATAGGGGTAGATGGGCATGAGATGCCAAGATGAGTGAAACTAGTTTGGATTTATTTAAGCTATCTTTTAGTCAGAGAAATGTTTTTCCCCAGACAATAATATATGGCAATTTGATGTGGGAAAGTTAATAGTCCCTAGTATTTTCAAGGACATAGATTTATTGGTTCAAATTACAAAAGAGTATGACAGTGTTGCTAGGGTTTTGAGTGATATAGATGGAAATATACTGGTGATCATCACAACAGATGAGTTAAGGAAGGTATTCCAATTAAATGATCCTTATGTTCAAATGCATAATATTGATATTGATCATTTCAAAGAAGTATATGGATTTCAAAGGAATTACCTCAGGACTGGGCCTTTGAAGGAGTATTTTAACAAAATAGGAGGTTTGATTGTGGTAGGCCCTAGTACACCTAAACCTTTCAAATTGGACTATTTCAACTCAAGAGCCAAAATAATGTATAGTGTCTTATGTCATCTTTTTGGAGAGGATGAAGAAGCAGTAATGCCTATCCATTACATGTTTATAATTGTTCAAATACTGTATCCATAATTGGCTGTCATTTTTTATTTTTCTACCTATATTGCTGAGTTAATTCATGAGGGTTTGATAGGTATAAAATATGCCAAGGTAGTTATGGATGGTACTCTATGTTGATGCATATAATATTATTTAAGAATGCTAATTATTTTGGGGAAGAAATGGACCTGATGAGACTTAAGGATGATGAAGAAATGCATGTCCAATTATGGAGTGCAGATTTGACATGGGATAGAAAGAACACCAGTTTCATCACTTTTGATAGGTTCTTTTCTTCTAGAATCAGAGCATTATTGTTCATAGAAAACCCAAGAATTCACGGGGGCTTATTGACTCTGTTAAGACCAAAGGAATATGTTGAGACTATTCAGATAGTAAACAATTGGGGTGACATCATTTTGTATCCTGTTTCTACTATTTTAAGACTTTATGGTTTTAGGGAAGTTCTGAACATACTTCTGTGTGTGTATTTTCTGGTTCTTGTAAGCTGCAACGCAACACTTCAATAAGTCATTACATTAGTGCAAAACATAGAATAATCCATCAAATCAAACACTAAAATCAACTTACTGCTTCCTATCTAAGAGGAGTATGAAGAATTCTATAATTTCCCTCAAATTATGCATTAATCAGTGACATATACAACTTAGAATGAAAGATTCAAAGAAACTAGCGTAATTCTCAAGAAATGGTTCATTTTAACTTTCAAATTAAAGATTATAACAATGCAATTAAGATTTACTCTAAAATGCATAAAGACTCTTAAGAATACTAGTAGCATAAGTTTACTTCTAAAATTAGGGGCCCATTGAGCTGAAAATTCATTCTATTTATATAAGAATTAGGTGAATGAGAGGTTGAGATTGAAAGTGGAGGAGAGGTGGAGATTGAATCTTTGGTGATCTGTGTGAGGTAATCCAAGTGATTTCACTCCCATTGGTTAGGGAACCGAATTTCCCTTTTGTAAATGGAAATGTAATTTGAGAATTTATTTAATTTCCTTTTATTAATTACTTTAGCCATGTTTAGAATTGTTTTAATTGAATTGAATTGTTTTTTATTAAATTCAATTGTTTTGATTTATTTGATTTAATTGGCTAAGGAAATTAATTTGATTTAGTGAATAAAACCACTTAGGAGATTAAATTTGATTTAATGAATTATGCCAATAAATTGAAGAATTGTCTTGAAATAATTAGGAGTATGATCACACTTAGGGAAAATAGGGTCTATGGTCAGAGAAGACTAGATTAGGGTGGTTACATTTACCCCTCTTTGAATAGATGTGCGAGCAATGTATTGATTCAAAGAAATTTTTTGATGTTGACTTCAGAAAGTTTGAGAATTTTGCACTTGATCAAACAAAATGTCGAATGAGATCCATCTCTCACTTGTTTGAACTAAAGTGATAGACTTGACATTGAACTTGATTGAACAAAGGTCAATAAGAAAATATCTTAAAGGTACCAATTCTAAACTTGGCTGTCATCCAAAAATTGATAGTATTGACTCCGAACTTGATCAAATGAAGGTTAATACAAAGCTTCTAGGAGCTTAATAAGAATTAGAGAAAAGTAGACATAAGATATCCAGCTTGTGAGAACTGAAGCCTTCAATCCAACAATATTGACTTAGTCAAGGAACTGTCATGCCTTTAGTTTTTGTTAATGAAGTCATTTTAATGTTGTTTCAAGAAAGAATTTGATTAATTTTAAGTGTAATAATGCCCCCTTAGGAATGAAATTGAAGGAAAAAGAATAAATCCCTCTGTAGAATGATGTATCACTTGAATTGATCGATTGAATCAAGAAAGACACAATTTAGAAGAAGTGGATAAAGGAAGGTGTGTTCAGAGAAAACATAATTTTACCAAGTTAATCACGTTAAAATGTGAGTTTTGAGTCTAATAAAATGATGTTTAACCAATATTTTTGATGAATAATGTGCAATTGGATGATAAAGAACCCGAAAAACTGATTGCGTAAAGCTTGCGAATCATTTTTAGAACATATGGAGTAATTCTGCATTTTCAATAACTATCAGAAGAATTTTACTATGTTTTGTATAACACCCTCTATGCATTTGATTTCATTCCTGATTGATCAAAAAGAGAACAAAATGAATTTCAGTGGTCTGGGAGGAGTTTTGGAGCTCCTAAATAGCTCAAAAATTCAAATATATAGGTCCAAATTCACTTTTTAACCATTCATTTTCACTATTCACCTTGGTAATTCAGAGAGCTCTATAGAGAAGATGGTGGTCCCTATGGAGAAGCATCATTTTGAGCTCATTCAGTGATTTAGCATCCAGCTGACTACCCAGCTCTAGAAAGTGCACAAAAACCTAGCTTGTCAAATTTGTAATTTTCAATTTTATGCATTTTTGCTCAAGATATAAGCATTTTAGTTTTGCATCATTTTTAGTTTTTAGAGTCGCATCCTAAAAATCTTGATTCACTTCATGTTTTCACTAGAAATCCCGTGTCTCATCCTGTGAATTCAGGATCACACCTCATTTTTAGGTTTTCTATCCCATGTTGTAGGTAAATTGTGTAATTGCAAGTTTGTCGCACCCTGTTGAAACAGGGTCGCATGCGGCATCTCATGCCACATCATGTGAAAATATGATCGCTTCTCGAATGCCCCATTGCATCCTAGAAATCAAGGATCACATCCTATGAAAGGGATAACATCTCATGAAAACAAGATCATTTCTGGTAATTGAATGATTTTTCTGACAATTTAGATTGTTTTTCCCTGTCTAATGGCCAAAACACTTAGCAGAGTCTGTTTCTGCTTAATTGCCTCACATAAAACACTAATTTTGAACATTTATGCATCTTGTGATCAGATTCCTTTTGAGGTTGTCTCATTTCAAGGACCGTACCCTAGTTGTGTCCTTGCACTATCGAGGTCTTTGAGAGATGACGAGGCAGAGTTAGTGGCTTGTGTTGGTTTATTGTCTTTGAGGGATTTACCCAATATTAGGGTAAATCAACGGTGTTTGACTGCTCTAGCCGAGAGGTGGCACTCAAAGCACAACACTTTCCATATAACTACTACTGAGATGACTATTACACTAGAGGATGTGTTGTGGATACTTAGAGTTCTGGTTATGGGTTGAGAGGTGTAGTTTGATTCTACCTCTACTTCATCGATTGCTACAGCATGATGATTCTTCGAAGATGACACCATTACTCATCGATACCTTACATGGGATTATATGTGTGATCACTATAAGCATCTTCCTATATACTTGGCTAGTTTGATCGAAGGTGTTCTTATGCCTAACTAAGGATAGCATGGATTCATGGTGAGTTGGGTTGACATGCTAGAGAAGATGATGGTCTCTAGACATAGATTTGCATGGGGAAATTGTATACTCGCACACATGTACAAAGAGTTACACGAGATCGTGTATCATTATTCTCAGAGTATGATAGTTGGCATCCTAGTACTTGAGATCTGGGCCTAGGAGCACATCCTAGTTACATGGTTGATAGTTGATAGGAAGCGATTGGAGAAGAATCCTTGTTTATTCATGTATTCTGGTTGGATTTAGCATCCTTATCTAGGCAAGGTAGAGTACTGACACCAATTTTTTGATGACATGACAATTGCAGTATGGCGACCGTACCTTGATTGTGAGGAGTGGATCTCGAATAGATGATAGATGCCATATTTCTTCCAGAGTAGGTACCTGATTGGCAAGACCAGATATATTATCGAGAGAGTCATAGTCACATGGGTATTGAGTCAGTATGGCCTTATGCAGGGAAGGTGCCAGGATATATTTGTATATGCGCCATAGATCCAAGATGAGACACCACTATGGGGTCCTCAGTTGGGTTATGAGACTGCACAGATAGCCATTATGGATATGGTTGCAATACCATGGGATCTGCAATCAAATGTATCAGATGCAGGTTGTTCATATGGGTTACATGCACAGATATTACACTATTTGTTTCCATGGTTTACAACACTTGATGAGGCCATTCCACATATTGAGGATCCACTAGATTATAATCCCACTGACGACTGTCCTATCCAAGGTTGAGGGGGAGCTCAGAGAGAGAGGAGTTGTGGGGAGAGGCAAAGGTAGGTATGGTGGGAAACATGGTGGGAGGCGCCCTCCTCCTAATAGGGGATAGGGTCCAGACGATCAGGATGATGTGGATGATAGGGGTGGCGGTGCTATGGGTGGTGGAGAGGGCACCAACGAAAATGGGAGGTGGACTCAATTCAGATTCATTTCTCCCCAAAGGGATCCAGGTCCATTGTTGACTAGAGATCGACAGAGACAAAGATAGTATCAGTAGGATGCTCAGTAGGTTAGGACAAAGGACAAGTCATCTAGACAGGATATAGGTAGAGGCTCTTTAGGCAGAGATGGAGATGCATTGTCATAGTGTGAGCATCTCAGAGCGAGGATCTCTACTTTAGAGGTCTTACTTGCTAATAGGGATGCACAACTTGAGTGGCTTAGAGAAGAGAGGGATAGGTAGGGTGATATCCTTAGGGAAGAGAGAGACACTCAAGCATGGATAGCTACTCATCAGGGATAGAGAGAAGCTTATTATTTTGGTTTATATCAAGCTATGGTTCCAAAGGGTTAGAGAGAACTATCTTTTTCATGCATGGCTCAGTAGTATGAGGGGGGCACGCCTCCACTAATTCCATTTGGTCCACCTCCTCCTCCTCCTCCAGATCAGGGAGAGGGTGGTAATCAGACTTGATACGTCATGTTGTTATATTTTTTAGATCATAGTGTATATCTTGATCCTTCTGAGATCATTCTTTTGTACGATGACATTTGTACATGTATATTTGATTCACTTGATACTCTGATACTCTTTTGTAGATAGTTCCATGTTTTTTATTTGATCCATATCTGATATATCTGAGATAGTTGATCTTGGGTTTTGATATGTTGATGGGTTCTCTTGATTTGATAGATGTTTAGATTTGATGCACATCTGATTATTTATATTGGTCTCTTGATGAAGTAGATTAGATATGTGATGACATCATTTATGTTGTTGATTTATTACTGATAAAAATGTGCTTCAAATGATACTAAGTGAATGTGAAAATGAATGTTTTTGATATTTTATTTATGCAAATAAATGTATGGATGCACTTAGGATATAAAATTTAAAATGCAATGCTTGAATGCTTTATTTTTTTCTTTTCTCGCTCTCATATATGAATGAAGAATGTATTTCATAGATATGGAACGACATTAATATCAATAATATTGATGTATGTAATTAACTTGGATTTTAGATGAATCAAGAAATCCTTTTAAGCTCAAGTCTTGTTATGTTGTTCTCTTTTTAAAATGAACCATGCAATCTCTAAATGCATCTACATGCAGACTCTTAGGACTATCACTGATTTGTATACATTGTAGCATTTTATCATCATTAGGTGTTTGTTGTAACGGACACCACTGAATAGTACAACTATCACTAATACCCATGGGTATCATGAAAGTATGAATACTATGTATATTGGATGCAATGTCGAAAATAAAGTTAGGCATCAAGGCATAAAATCCAGGATGACAAGTTAGTTCTCTCCTTTTATTGTTAAGAACCAGTTTCTGTTTAAGTGTAATGTAAGATAGATGACCCGTAATGACCTTGAAAATTCATATCCTTGGGTACATCATGTAATGTACAACTTAGTGAGAATCTGATTTAGGAAATAGACAAGGAAATTTTTTCAACCTCACCTTAGTTTACACATAACAAAGATCGAGATATATGCGGCTATCCACTCATGTTGGTAGAACTTACCATAAATATCCAGGTTAGGTGAAATTTATAGGATCATTTGGAACAATCACCATACACAGAAAACCAATAAAATGTTATGCTCCCTATCCTTGTGACTCTTTATCTTTGAATAGATGTTATGGAGTAACTCAGAAGACATAACAATCACCAATTGATAATCAATCAAAGAAAATTTATAACTGCTTAGATGCCCCTAGTATGAAACATCATGGTAACATAAAAGAATCATAATCAAACCAAGATCAAACTATGTGTTTAGGTAGTATTGAGAAATATTGTAGATTCATTTGTCAAGCACAATAGAGATTCATCAATCAGAATTTGGAATGTAAGAAATATGTTTTCATGTCTGAGTATATATAAGATTAACTTTTTCAGAATTGCAATCCAATGTAGTGTTTAGAAACACTGGTTGATTAAAGTGTTGAGAAACACTAGTTTGTTTTTTATTACAGTGTTGAAAAACACTAGTTCATTTAAATTATAGATTAAAGTATTGAGAAATACTAGTTTGATGTCTGTTACAGGTAGATGGTGTTGAAGAAACACCTTTGTTTGTGATAGTGACATTTAAGTGCAAGTATTGAGAAATATTGTTTTGAGAGGCAAACCATCCTAAACATGACCTAGGACAACCTAGCAGATGCAAACTCAACATTCTAGCAAAGATACCCCCAACGCAGAATGAATATTCCTAAGACACAAATGTAGACAAATCCCAAGCAAGTACAAGACATTTGTAAGGAATCAGAGTCACCAAAGAGCACAGATGTGATAATGAAGGTTTAGTGTCGTTGATGCATTGATAGATAGATAATAGAGTTTGAGTGATGCTTGTTTGCTAGGTTTTCACCACTTGGCATGATGCATGTTTTCCTGTTGGAAATGAGATAATTAATTGAGAGGGGAGGGGTGAATCTGTTACTCCAAAACAAATCCTTTATCCCTTAGATGTCTTAAATACTTTAACACTATTACTCAGTTAATTAAGATATTCTTATGTAACTCGAGTGTCAAAGTAATCTTTATAATATCCAATGCAATTATACTTTAGAGATTTAAGTGCAGAAACATAAAGCATGAAACAAATAACATATACACAGGTGACACCAAGATTTAATGTGGAAACCCAATATTGAAAAAACCACCAATATAACTAGTTACTATTTTTCACTCTTCTGAAGTGAGCCCTGTTAGGAGCCAACCTGTTAAAGGTTACAATAACACACTGTTAGGTGTGACCTTGTTAAAGGATTTTATCACCTTGTGAGGAGTGGCCTTGTTAGAGGTATTCAACATTTCAACATAGAAATGCTACCTTGAGAGAGGATTTACAAAAAGACTATTAAGTCTACTCTGTTAAGAGATTTTGCATCACTGCTACAATTGTTAGAAAGTAACAATGAATTGACCTGTATGAGTAAGCAACTATCTTTTCTGATTCTGATCTCTGCTCTGATAATAACTAGATCCTTGCTAATCAGATGTTCTATTACAGAATTCCACACTTCTTCTTTCTCTCCTTGCTATCTCCTTACTCTTCTTACATTCAATCCAAACTTGACCTTTCATTTATATGGTAAGCCCTATCAAGTCAGCTTGAATATAATTCTAATAATAAATCAAAATTTAGTCAACCTCATATAACCAATTAATTATAGAATATAAATCACTGTTAGTCAGTTGTCACTGAATGCCCGACCAAGACTGAAATGCTCGAGTGACTCGGTCAACACTGAACTTCCTTCAATGAATGACTGAACTTGGTCAACACTAAATAACTCATTCTATTCACTAACTGTGCTCGGTCTGAATGTAGACATTTGTGTAACATCACTATATAAGTGTAAATACATGTGTAACATCAATGACAATACACAATTGAATAATTATCTTCAACAATCTTCCTCTTTGGCATTGATGGCAACACAACATGTCATAATACAAAGAATTGTAGAGTAACATAAAATTTTATTAATGTCTTTAGCTTCATTGTGTTTCTCATCCAAAAACTCCCTCTAACATCAAAATCTCCCTCTTACTGTATTATCTTCTATATTATAGAAAAATTTCCCTCTTTTTTCTTATTCTTATGTATTATAGAAAACTCTCCCTCTTCAACAACAGATGCCAAAGACACCATCTCCACAAATATCAATAGTCAATACTATTTCAATTTGTAATTGTAATGTACTTGAATGTACAAATTCATCTACAATGTGCTCTGATGTACCTACATCAACTGATAGATCTTCACTGTCGCTCAAGTTGATGCATCACTAAACTATATTTTAGTGAGCTTCAGTTAGGGGAATCACCCCTAGCTTTCCTCTAAGATAAAAGAATGCATCCTTAGGTAAAGGTTTGGTGAATATGTCTACAAATTTTTCTTTGGTATTCACATATTCCAACCTTACATCTTTATTCTGTACCAATTCCCTTAAAAAATAATACTTTATTTCTATATGCTTGGTTTTGGTGTGCATCATAGGATTCTTTGAAATTTTAATGGTACTGATGTTGTCACAGTAGATAATAACTAACTCTTTTATTTCTTCCTTCATTATTGATAACAACTACTTGATCCATATGATGTTTGAACAGTTCACTGCTGCAGCAACATATTATGCCTCTACTGTAGACTAAGAGATACAATTTTGTTTCTTTCTAGTCCATGATACTAACCTCTTTCCAAGAAAGAAAGCTCCACCACTGGTGGTTTTCCTATCATCTACACTTCCAGCCCAATCAACATCAGTGAATTCCTTTAAATCAAAGTTTTCACCTTTCTTATACCATAAACCATAGTCTGCAGTACCCTTCAGATATCTCAGAATTCTTTTGATTGTCATTAGGTGGTTATCTCTGGGATTAGCTAAATATCTTGCAACAATACCAACTACCAATGCAATATCAGGTCGGGTGTGAACAACATATTGCAATTTTTCAATCATGGATCTGTAGTTGGTCTGACCTACCTCCTTTGAATAATTAGCTTTAGACAATTTCTATCCAGTACACATGGGTGTTCCAACAGGTTTGGAATCTTCCATACCAAATTTCTTAAGTATCTCCTTGATATATTTTAAATGATTAATGTAGATACCATCCTTCATTTGATGTACTTGGAATCCAACAAATAATTTGATCTCACCAAACATAGACATCTCAAATTATTTACTCATAGCTACAGAGAATGCTTTGCATAGGTCATCATAATCAATGAATAATATGTCATCAACAAATATCTCTGCTAACAGTATTTTGTTATGTGGTCCTTCTTTGATGTATAGGCTACTGTTATCATTGATTCTCTAAAATCCAATGCTTATTAGATAGCTATGTATTCTTTCATACCAGGCTCTGGGCACTTGCTTTAGTCCATATAATACTTTGTGTAGCTTGCAAACTAAGCCCTTCTATTGGGATTAATAAATCCTTCAGGTTGTTCAATGTAGACTTCTTCTTCTAGGATTGTATTCAAAAATGCAGATTTCACATCCATTTGATATACTTTGTATTCTTTATGTGTGGAATATGCCAGAAGAGTTATGACTCCTTCAAGTCTTGCAACAGGAATAAAATTTTCTACATAGTCAATACCCTCTTCTTGAGCATATCCTTTACAAACTAGTCTGGCCTTGTTTCTAAAAACTTTACCATTTTCATTCATTTTAATTCTAAAAACCCACTTGGTTCCAATCACATTCTTTTCCTTTGGCCTAGGCACAAGATTCCAAGTCTTGTTCTTCTCAATCTACTCAATTTCTTCATTCATTGCTTCTATCAAAATTTCATCATTCAATGCAAATTTAACAGTTCTAGGTTCAAATTCACTTAGTAAGCATGTACCTTTGAGTTTCTTCCTTGTCATTACACCTTCTATCTGATCTCCAATTATCTACTCAGGTGCATGATGCCTTTTAACATATCTTGAAAGTACTAGATATTTTGTTCTAGGTGTACACCTCTTCTTCGTGATTCATGGTTCCCAAGATTTCCAAAGGAAAGGGTTAGTAGCAAAGGTTTTACAAATGATGTAAATCCAATACACAAATACTAATAAAATGAATAAATTGAAGCATAACCAATAAAATGTACAAGAAAAGAAAGGAAAACAAATGAATGCAAACCCTGAAGCACTTGAATCTTCTATTGTTTCTCTCTACTCCTTATGAAATGTTGTTCTTGATGCTCAGTACTGGGGTGGGTAGTGTCTATGACTTGAGAAGTGTCAAGAATTTTCTAATTGAAATGAGTGTGTGATCGCAAGATGGCTTGAATGCTAGAACCAAACTGACATAGTAATGGTGCACGAGAGCTTAAAATCCTGGATCCTTCAAATGGTTATGAAGGGTTTATTATATAGGAGTTGGGGATGAAATGAACGGTTGAGATCAATCCCAGAGATAGGGAGATGAATGGTTGAGATCAAAGGGAACTGGAGAATCCATCAGTAAACTCCACCTCTTCAATTTTTAAAGAGGAGACAGAGTTTGGTTGACTAAAGAGCTAATTGTGAGTTACCTTTTTGAACTGAAGAGGTGGGTGAAGTTACCCGTGGATTGGAGAGGTGGGTGAAGTTACCCATGTGGACTACAGAGATGGGTGGAGTAACCCATGTGATCTGATTGGAGTTATCTCTTTGAAGATAAATGAATATTTAATTCATTTATTTAATTAAAGTTTTCAACATGTGAGATAATTGAATTATTTTTTATTTAGAATTGCTTTATTAATGAAATTAAATTAATTTAATTGAAATTAATTTAATTGGAAGAATTTAATTAGTAAGTTCAAATATTTGAATTTAAACTATAGGAAATTAAATTTAATTAATTAATTAATGGTAATTAATCAATTAAAGTTAATTAATTAAATAAAATTAATTATTTAATTAATTTTGGGAATTTGATTAGATGATTTGGGGAATGAATTTAGAGGAAAATAGATGATTAATTAATGATTAAAAAACCATTAATTAATAGATGAAAATTAGTGTTTTTAATGTAAAGTAGAAAGCCTGTCCATTTTCGGGTGTCTACATTTGCCCCTCTTTGATGGGATGTGACTTGTCACAGTGTGTCAAAAAAATTTCAGATTTGATCCTACCCCAGCTTTCCCTAGTGATAGCAAGTGGACTATATGCCCCCTCAACAAATTAAGCATAGAAAATGCATCAGATGAGCATTAATTTGTTGAAAAAGTGAAGCACTATATGATGATGATGAATGCATTCCTATGTTAGTTATGATGTTATTGATGATTGATGCATTGATTATATGATCTACTATGCACATGTTTTGGATTTTTCTTATGCAATAAATGAATATAATCTACCATGCACAATTTTTTTGAGTAATGCATGTGTTAGTTAGAAGGAAGTTAGTTTGGAATGTGATCTCTGGGATTGATTGATAAATAAGGAATGATAAAAAGGAAATTTTTTCTTTTTTGATAGATATGATTTGATAGAAAGGATGAGTGTCCTAAGTCGCTGCCCCTGTTTCCAATATTTGTCATCATTGCATCTTTTTTTTATTTTTCTGAAATTTTGAAGAGCGTCGAATGATCCAGATCACATACCACCTAGATACCGCAATGATCTCTTGATAGCAGAAGGAGTAGAGAGATTAAATAGAAAGAGAACCTAGTGCACCCAAATATTGATCATCTGGGTTCAACTATGTTCCTTGTTTGAAAAGAAAGAGAGCCAAAAGCACCTAGATATTGACCATCTGGATAACGCTTGTCCTCTAAATTAATCTAAAACAAAGTAACCATGATAGAACTCCTATGCACCCAGAGTCCATCTAGATAACACTGTGAGCTCTTGATTTTTGAAAGGGAAAGCCAAGAAAACAAGATAGAACTCCTACGCCCCTAGAGTCCATCTGGATAGCATCGTGAGTTCTTGATTCTATAAAACCAAGCAAGAAAAATAAAAGAGAAGGAATATCCAATTCTTTCCCAGGGTTAAGCTCAGATCGTGGAACTATGTGGCTGCTAGATAAGTGATAGCACCTACCACATTTATCCTAAATCATCATGGCCCTAAAATTGAAGTGAACATTCAATGGACAACAATTAAAGAAAATAAGTCATGATCTATCATAGCTACTCTCCTCACTTGGTGGATACTGGAGTAGCGTAAGAACATAACTGTGAAATATAGACTGACATCTGACCGACTGACTGACCTAGTCAACATTTTTTGGATGGTTCCTCGATGCAGTTGGATTCTTTTGATTGGCTTGATTCTTTGGATAGGCTTGATTGGCTTGATTGCTTGAGTGTGTCTGGTTTCAGTAATAGATTACTCATATAAGACTGACCTGTCTGGTTTGAGTGTATCCATCACTATGTAAGACAATTGATATGATTTGATCATGTTCGAAGCTGATCAAGCTGTGTCAGATGGGCCCAATGCTAGTTTTCAAATCTCATGATTGTGACATTTGATAGATTGGCTTGTTCGCTAGTTGCTTGCTAATTGATTTGATAGATTGATAAAGTTGTGTCAAATGAGCATAATGTTGATTCGCAAAGCTCATGATTGTGACTTTGATTGACTGGGCGTGATCGCCCTTTTCTCTCTTGATAACTAAATTGGTTTTATTGCTTGGGATTTTGCAAATTTTTGAATGTTTTTGATGAAGATTGATTTTCTCAAAATATTTTTGATCTTTTTTGGATTTTTTGATGAGTTTTCTAATTTTTTTGGATTTTTTAGGACATTTAGAATCGCCCCTAGTCTAGTGGACTAGTACTAACCATGGATAAGTGTTGGTTCTCAAAGGGGAATGTTCTTCTAGATATAGCTTGGTTAGTCATTCTTGTATTTGAAATCTTCTCAAGCTTTTGGAGTTTATTGATGGTGAAGTTGGATTTGAACACTTGGCACCTGTTTGCCAGGTTTTCACCAAGGTACCTACTCAATAGCGCCTATTTGCCAGGTTTTCACTAAGAGAGCGATTTTGTTTCTCTTTACTTTTTTTGCTTTTTTTGTTTTTTTTTTAAATTTTGTCATCATCAAAGCGCCTGATTGCCAGGTTTTCACCAAGGTGACATTTTTTATTTTTTTATTTTTTTGGTATTTTCTGGATACGTAGATAGGTGCCTTGACCATAGAGACCTCAAGGGTAGTACCTCTTGAGGTGCATGTTGTTGATGTATCTAGGGAGCTGATCTCCTTCTGGTGTCACTAGTATGAATGCCCCACTCTGAGTAGAGCTGATAATGACAAATGGGCCTAACCAGTTAGGCTCAAACTTTCCAGGTTTGCTTTCTCTGCTTGGTTATTTTGATTTTCCATGAGGACAAGGTCTCCTACCTCAAATGTTCATGGCTTCACCTTCTTGTGATAGTTTCTTCTAAGGTGATTTTTATAGCCTTATAAGTTGTTGAAGGCATGTTGTCTTCTTTCATCTAGTAACTCTAGTTCACTGAGCCTTGCTACTCTATAGTCCTCATCTGTAATTAGGTTCTTCAAAGATATCCTTAGGGATGGGATTTCCACTTTGAGGGGTAATACTACCTCTAATCCATAGACTAGGGAGAAAGGAGTGGCTCCTATAGGTGTTCTCAATCTAGTTTTGTATGCCCATAATGCGGGACTAAGCTATAAATGCCAGTCTCACCCTGTTTTGTTCACTATTTTCTTCAAGATTTTCAAGATTGTCTTGTTTGTAGCATCGGCTTGGACATTCCCTTGAGGGTAATAAAATGAGGAGAACCATTTCTTGATATGGAACTTTTCACATAGCTCCTCAACATCCTTGTTCTGGAAAGGTGTACCATGGTCTGTCGGGATAGTTTGAGGGATCCTGTATCAACAGATAATGTGGTTAAGTATGAACATTGCTATTTTCTTTCCAGTTATGTAAGTGAGAGGAATTTCTTCCACCCACTTGGTGAAGTACGATCTTGCTACTATGATGTATTTGTATTTGTTTACTGAAGGTGTAATTTTTCCCACTAGATCAAATCCCCACATGGAAAATGGCAATGGTGATGTGATAGGATTTAGTTCCTGGGCTAGTGCATGGATGAGGTCTCCATGAATCTGACACTGTCTACACCTTTGTACATGTTTTTGTGCATCTGTCT
>MU226429.1:79123-98679 GCA_018584345.1 Thuja plicata
CTGAAAAGCCATCCATGAGTGATAGCATTTGATGTCCAGTGGTTAGATCTACTATCATATCAATGTTGGGTAAGGGAAAGTCATCTTTGGGACAAGCTATGTTGAGATCTCTGAAGTCTGTGCAAATTTGTATCTGACCACTGTGCTTTGTAACTAGCACCAAGTTAGATATCCAGTTTGCGTATGGTATAGGTCTTATGAACTTAGCATCCAGGAGCTTCTTTAATTCTTCTTTGACTAGCAATGCAACATGGGGATGCATCTTTCTCAGCTTCTATTTGACAGGTTTGGCATTGGGTAGCAATGGGAGATTGTGTAGTACTAGCTTTGGATCTAACCCTGGCGTATCTGAGTAGGACCATGCAAAATTGATCATCCTTTCTTTAAAGAAGCTGATAAACTATTCTCTCTCCTCAGGGGTGAGTGATTTTTCCATGTATATGTTCTTTGGGTTCTTGTCATCTCCCAAATTGAATTCCTTTGTTTCTTCTGCTAGTAATGTTGATTTCTCCTCTGTCAAGGGGAGGAGTTCCTTCTTTCCATCTTCTAGCGCCTCAGTGAGGTTTTCGCTAGAAGATACATCTTATTTTAGCTTTTTATCATTCTTTTGTGGACTGGAAAGAGGAGTTGCCTCCCTGAAATATGTCACTCTATCGAGGTTAATGGAGAATCCAGCCTTGTGGTCTCCTAATGGAATGCCTTCCCTAAGTCCCATGAAATTAGCAATAGCCTCATCATTCTCAAAGATATCTAAATCAGGGGGTCCTTTTTAATCCCACTCTATTAGCTCTAGGTGTACAAGATAGATACTTCCATCGTTGTTTGACTCTATTTGATTGAAAGGGACTATAGATATGGCTCCCACAAAACTGGGCTATGATGTGGATGCAACACTTGAGGTTTGATAAATGACATGCTTATCTATGCAGGGTTGTTTGGTAATGGTCAGTTGGTCAAATAAGTCTTCTAGGTTTATGATAGTGTCTGACCAAGGGTAATAATCTAGGATCAACGATTCAGAGTCGTGAAAGGATCTCCACTCATACTCATGGGAGTCAGTCTCAATATAATGCTCATCAGATGTCTCACTTCCTTTGTTATCATCAATTTCTATGTGGAGGTCTATTCGGGTTTGTGTGGTTCCCTCTTCAGCGGGAAACAACTGTGCTAATATGTTTCTTATCAAGACATGTTCTATGTTGTGCCCCCAGTGCATCTATGCTATTTGTTCTTGATTGACTTGGATGTCTTAGATCATCAGACGTGTTCCTAGTTTCCCATAGCCCAACCCTCTTTTGTTTCTCTGGGTTGGTGGGAGAGACAATTCCATTAAGCCTTGTTTCCTTTCCCCCAGACTAGTTGTACCATCATACCCAAATCTTTGTAACATTGTGTAACCATTACCATAGTTTGACAGGGGTAGGGGTGGTCGGATTATCTCTAGTGAGTCTTGGTATAACTAGGTACTCATGTCTTGTTCAAATGGATTTTATTCTGCTATGTCTCCCCATCTAACAAAGGCTATGGGCAGACATCTAAATAAAATAGGCTGCGGAGTTTCTGTTATAATAATAGGTTGTGGCATGTCATAAGTTCTCATGCTCTGAGGCATGTGTGTGATGGTAAAATCCTCTTCCACTAGTACAAAAAAAACAATATATGACCAAATAAACTACTAAAAATTGTAGATAAATGACCAAATTTGGTCACATGATCAGTGGTAGTTTATTGCCGGTCATTTATCTTGCGACCAAATTTATGACTAAACTATTTTAGTCATTTATTTGGTCATTGATTTGGTCATTGACTTAGTTGTTTATTTGGTCGTTTATTTGGTCATTAATTTAGTCATTTATTTGGTCGTTGATTTGGTCATTGATTTGGTCATTGAATTAGTCATTTATTTAGTCATTTATTTAGTTATATATTTAGTCATATATTTAGTCATTTATTTATTCATTTATTTGGTCATTTATTTATTCATATATTTAGTCATTTATTTAGTCATATTAGGGCACGATGGAATCGAACCACCATCCTCCTACTTATAAAGTAGGTGCTCTTCCATTGAACTAGTGCCCTTTAAAGATCAATCATACCATGTATACTAGTACTTTCCATTAAATATGATTTCAACTTTTTCAATCTATAGTTTAAGGGTTATGATAGTAAATGGTTATGACAATCATTCAAAACAAAGTATGTCAAAGACTGTTATGAGGAAAAGTTTGTGATTGTCATGTAAAGAGGAAGAATCGTAGGTTCCATCACTGTGAGAAGCACATTCTATAATTTGAATCAGACCAAACTTATAACGTGCAATAAAAGTTAGAGCCTTTCAAAACACCATCATGCATATTTTATATATGCTTCGTAAAGGAGAAGAGAAATAAGGCCTAGATAATGAGGATTTGCTCAATTTTGAGCATTTCTAGTCAACTGTGATATTTATATACACTACCCTAGCCTTAAAGCACTATACTAGGCATCTACAACTTAACCCCACAAGTTAAGATGACAAATGCACATAATATTGGGCTCTATTGGCAGTCTATAAAAGTGTAAGTTGCAATCTAAATATTCACACAGAGTCGATTTCAGAAATACAAACTTACAACTCACTCCATTTTATTCCTTGATATCTAACATCCTGATGCTAGATCATGGAGTGTGATCCAAAAAGTTAGTGAAAATCCTCACACAATTGAATCCAGAAACAACAACTTACAACTCTATGGATTGATGAAATCTGATATCATTAGTCTATAAAATGTTAAGGAGCAATCTCCATCTATTAAGTTTGCAAAAGTGGGGACGAAGAATGGTCATACTGCTAATGTTAATGCTAATGATAATGTGTAGCTTTTATTTTTATGACTATTATTTAAAACTTTTAAGTGTGTATAATAATTTATAGTGGGCTACTATCTTTTGCATCTTATGTCAATCTCTTTGTTCTACAAGTCTTCAAGAAATCACTGCTATCATGAACATCATTTTTTGGTAGCCTCACCTTTATACATGAGTCCTCTACTCCATTGCTTGAAAAAAAAACCTTTCTCTGACTATCAATATCTTCCAATGCTTTTTTGTCATAATTATCTAACAACCTCAAACAGACAATACAACTAACAGGCAATTAATTATTCCAAGTTGCATAAATGAGAACTAACAGACAATACATGTTCAAAGATTGTGCACTTTTACAACAATTTTTAACATACATAGTAGTTTTAGTTGTCCATGTGATGCTACAGATGTACATTAAATTTCATGTATCAATTAATACATAAATGATGAATTTCCAGGAACAACATGCAAGTGTAAGAAAATGATGGAGTTCCAGATCAACAATAGATATAGAAAAGGCATGGATAATGGATCGTTGAAAGCGCCAAAGGTGAGTATAGGGGAAAAAGGTTGTCCCTCCTCACCTTGTGGACTGAAAGCTCCAAAGATGAGTAGTTAATTGGATTTTTATTCCGTGTATATTTTGTTGGATTTTTTAATGCCTTATAGAAGGTGGTGGTGCTTGGTATTGATTTCTCATTTTTGAAGAACAAAGTTGATGTCAAATTTCTTTGCAACTGGTCATCATAATAATAATAATTTATTTATTTATTATGTAATCAGTAAACATTTTAAATCCAAAACTATTTTCTAGCCAACTCTCTCTTCTGTATGAGAAAGAATTGGGAAATATGAGAATCTAACTAATTTTTGTTTTAAATGCAATTTGCAACAAATACATGTGCTAGGAGATATAGTAGAAAGCATTGCAGGAGCAATACTGGTGGATAGAAGATTTGATGTGGAACATGTATGGAAAATAATGAAACCTTTGTTATCTCCTATAGTAACACCAAAAACATTGTATATGACATATCAGTCATATTTGACACATAATCAGTGGCGAATGACAGTATCACTGTACATAAAATATCAGTCATATTTGACACATACAACTCATATCTTAGTATTTAGTATTGGATACTTTCCTATTTTACTAATTTACCAAAGTTCCATTTGAAATGTAATTCTTATTAATCTTTTCATCACTAGTTTTTCAAGTACAATATGTATATTAGCATCACCCCCTTGCAACCCCACCGCCATTGTCCCACTGTCATCCCCAAACTTAGGCCCTTTGTCCCCTATCCCCCCATCCCATTTAAGAGTTGAAGAATTGAGGTTACATATTCTAATCATCATGAATAGGGGGTATTTATTAAGCATCCACTTACAACAGGAGAGTTGAGCAATTATTTCTGCATGGATAATGCCATTTCAACCAAAAAAGCCAATATACATTGTAAGTTTTTAGTTTTTACTTTCACAATTTATTATTCATTTTAAAACAAAGTGGTAAAAAAATTAAAAAGTTCAATTTTAGTTAATTTAATTCTAGTGAACTGGAAGCAATCACAATATAGATAAAATAGGTGTTTCTAAGTTAATGCTCTTTAAGAGTATAAGATTATTAATCTAGATCTCTAAAATAAATTGTCGGGACAAAATTTGTTTCATACGCGTATTGAAAGCACACATAAATGCACGCAAACACATACCATTGCACAATTGAAAGCAAGATACCCATGCATTTGACAAGATGTATCACATACAACATTATTTTGAACAATTATAGAAATATGTAATATGCATGATAATTTTAATACAAGTACAAATAGTTACCAGATTTAATTTAAGATTAACAATGATGCTTTCATAAATTGAATAAAATTAAAATTTAGATTGTTTTCCATTTCATGTTTAAAAACATACCTCAAGAATAGGTCCACGGTCGGCTCCAAGTAAATGAATTTCATCTAATATCAAGAGTCCAACCTGAGTAACTCATATTTTTAACAATAAAATACATACCAATCATAATCAGTCATAATCTACAAGGAAGAAAATGTATGCCTTCATAATCTGTTATCACTATCATTATTGTACAGAACAGCTAGACATCAAATTTATATTTAACAATTTTTCTATTCAAAAATATAAAAGAACCACAACTATCTGAAACATTTATTTTCTATTTTTTTTCCCCTATTGATCCTGAGGAACACAAATATCAATCAATAAATAAAATAAACATTCATCACATATTTGAGATGATGCCAATTATGGCTGATGCCATCCCATTTTTCTGGAGTTGAAACAATTATATCTGCTGAAAGAAGTGCCTTGAGATCTTGAGTAAAGCCTCCAGTCATCTTGACCTGGAAAGAATTAATAAATTAATTTCCTTATATACTTTCCAGCTGCTTACAACTATTAGTAAAGTAATTACACATCCATATTTTGAAATCTTTTGATAAGAAAATTTGTTGCATGCATACCATCTTTTTCCTCAAAGTTGGTACAAGCCCATACTGCCAGTCATTCATTCTTTCTCTAACAATGGCCTTCATTGGTGCAATATAAATAACCTGCATGTATCACTCCTAGTTGACTTTGATGTTTAAATTGGATTATAAACTTAATTCGTACAGTTTAACAAAATTCATACATTTATATAAACAATAATACAACTTCCCAATGTTAGCATGATCTAAAAAATTTTATAGGCTTTGTTTGAACTTCCAAGCTATATGCATAAGCTGAAGGAACTAAGCTTTTCAAAAGGATATGTATTCCACCTTCATTTCTGGTTGAGTATTGAAAAGATGAAGCATCGCCAGTTCTGTAGATATTGTTTTTCCACTTCCTGTTGGTGCTCCTAGAAGGACATTCTTGTCTGTGTGATACAGAATATGAAATGCCTGCACATCATGTCAGAAAACATTACTAAAATTTCTTAAAGCAATCATGTCATTAGTATAATTAAAATTGAAAGATTAGATACTTAACATATGACAAGGCCATGCATGGAAATTTTTTGAAGGAAATATGTTACTTGAGTTTGAATTGGATTGAAATGTGAGAAGTTGTATGGTTCCTCATAGTTACAGTTGCCAAGAGCAGAAACAGGAAGATGCCTCAAATCAAGAAGTTTAGTATGTGGAGTATGTAACTGCAAAATGCCAATGTAGCATACATCAAAACAAAATTTTTGATTTTGATTACTTGTAGTTCAATATAAAAAAATGCCTTCGAATGTCCTTAAAAGCAATCTAATAAAACCAGAAGTGCATTTTGAATCTTTTCATCCTAGATGTAATAGCCATTACAATATCACATATGAATAGTATGAAAAGTAACCTCTGGTAAAATCAATTGCTGGAAGGAGATAGTATGAAAGACATATGCCTACAGCCAGCTGTCTGAAATTCCCCGTATGTAGTACTGTGGAGGGAAAGGCTCAAATATAGGTACTATGAATGTAAGATTTTGTTGACCAACTCTTGCCATCTTTTTTGACAAAATGATCAGTTCTGAATAATAGATGTGATCATTTTCTGAATCCTAACACAAGAAAGAAAGATAGCACAAACAATATCAAATTTATCAGCAGAAAAGGAAACACAACTATGGAGTCTTAACAGCTGACCTAAGTTAAATCAACACTAGTGGTTAAGTACAAAACCTGTAGAGTTAAAACCAAAATGCAACTAAAATAATATATTGCAATTTCTAGATTTATTTAGGTATAAATTAAATAGCATAGACATAGCTACAAATATATACGAGGTCCAAGGATAAAGTAAACAAGAAAAATTATAGAAACAAGTGCTGCGTGCAGCCACAGTCCACGCCTTAGGTAGGGTCTATTGTTTTCATTTTCAGAAGCGAGGTATTGGTATTGTTTTGAGTGTGTAGTTCATGATCAAGTTCATAATATTGCACAGTTGAGGGGTTTTACAGGGACAGTGGGCGTAAAACATTATCAGGGTTGAAATATGTATTTTGTAGGTGCACATTTTTCCATTCTCAAAATTAAGCCTATTAACAGTGGGAGATAATGGCAGATGGTCGCCTCTGAATAGAATTAGCATTGTGGTTTGAGCTTTTCTTTAAATAGGAGTCCGATGCAATGTTGTAGGTATCAATAATTGGAGAAGTTAAGAAATTTTCAATACCATAGAATATTCCACCTGAGGATGGCAGTACTAAGCATAAAAGAAAATGTACAGACACAATCAGCAATGAATACTTAATTTTGGAATTCCCTATTGTCAATGGCATGGAGGGTACATGTTCAACACTTTGGAACCAATTGTGCTTGATATTACCTACAAGAAACTGAAGAAATTGATTGGAACACCAATAGGTCATTGTAATATACAAGAAATAGTGTTCTTAAGTTTGTAGTTAAGATGCCAACAATAATTCCATGTTAGTATCTTTTTCAGCTTAGACTGCCAACAGTCCAGATGTTCCAACAATAGTATGAGAGCATTCATTTTAGAAACATGAAAGTCTTCCCCATTCCAGACTTTGGTTGATAAATTATGTCCATACCAAGGATGGCCTGAGGAATGCACAAAAGACATAGATGAGTGGCATAGTTGCAAAACTCACAAGTTGAAACTGCTTGTAAGTGTTTCAACACACCAGTTATAACTCACTACTGAGTTATTGACAATTAATACACCAATAGCTTGGCAACTGGTTGTGAAAATGTCATTTTTCATTTATTAGTCTCTCCACTGAAAAATAGTTTCCAATTTGATCATTCCAATCGTTTGTAGAGTTGTGCATTCAAGTAGGGTAATAAAGTTATTAAATTAAAAAATTCTTTCAATCCAACCAAGATATAATTGAAATAGTAGAACAAAACACAACATTGAGGATAATATATACAAATTAAACCATAGAAATATAAACAGTAGACCTCCATTGCTTATAATAGTAAACCAACAACAAACAACCGAAGTTTACTATGCATTAGAAGGGCTCAAAATTAAAGAGGCAATTTGCAGTTCACAATGATATTTTAGAATTGGTGCATATTTCATATAATGATAAAAATTTAGGAGACAACATTGCATATGTTGTTTGTGCAACAAAATACATTAACAGGTTTTTGGTACATTATAGTAAAGTTGAAAATTTTGTCAGTTTGCAAGTACAAAAAGGCTGAGTTAATTGTCATTTAGTTATTTCTGGTTATTACATCCTTAACATTGCCTTAGCTAATGAAAAAAGGCACCTCTAGTTGTTTCTAGTTATTACATCCTTAACATTGCCTTAGCTAATGCAAAAGGTGTCTTTGAAGATAACTTGGGTCTCACATTTCTGTGAGCAATAAAACCAGCTGTTTGCTTTAATGTAGGTACTTCTGTGGCTTGTGGAACAAAATACATAATGTAAACATGATTATGGATTATGGATTGACATAAATCCAAGATGGTAGGAAGGCATTATTTTCATGAGGTTTTTCTTATGTTAATCCTATGATGAATGGGCATCCAAACTAAATTTGAGTGTAGACTCTTTTTGCAGTTGTCTTTGGGTCGTATTGGTAATCTTACACCACCTAATATGACAAGGAAGCATATTGGCTAGGAAAAGGTGTACTGTCTAAATGGGTTGCCAAGTAGATCCAACCAGGATAGAAAGCTCTTCATGTCAATCTGTGTTTCATGTTCCATCAACACTGAACACACTAACATTGTTGTCAACCTTGGTCATACATGATATTACTCAAATAAGTTTGTTTCACGAAATCTATAGCTGTGGAAGGCCTATTTGAATAGTGTGTTTAGTCAGAATATAGTAATTCATGAGTACCTTGTGACATTTATATATAGCTGATGCAAGTACTTACATAATTCTAATGTTAACAGGAAATTGGTTGAGGATAATGCCTTCTTTTCCACTTCATATAGGACCACATGCAGCCTACACTAGTGGAGGCTTATATTTTGCCCAACATGCCCACTACACATACCAAGAGGGGTATCCCTATCATGTATATGGGTATGGTTCCCTTGCCATTTCCAAAATCATATATTTATGTATTTATTTATTATGTCTTTCATAGTATCAATAAAGCAACACATTTGAAGTTATGGATGTAAAATGTTATTAACTCATTATAAACAAACTTCTCTATATTTTTACTGCTTCAGTACAACACTACATAATACTTTTATAGTATTTCAGGTTCTCTCCATATCCTGTAGATTACAGTTACCCACATGTATGTCAAATTAAAAATATTTAATTATATAATGGGTCTTTCCCACTTTGATGCTGGTTATATTTATTCTTGTAGATGTATGATTTCTACTATTTATATTGCTATTGTGTTTGGTTTTTCATAATTATTGTGTGAGTTTATTTTCTCAGTGTTTTTATGTTTTCATAAAACTATATGATCTATCATTTTGTTCTTTTGTCTCGCTCTCTTCTTGCTAATGATAGATCATATAGTTTTATCCAAAATATTGAGAATAAACTCAAGCAGTGATTATCAAAAACTATGCACAATATATTTATTATTCTTTATATTACAACACATGGTCTACATACATGCAGAACTATTACAGTCCATATGCACCAACTCAGTACCCACAAATTTATCCAGGGAAAGGAATGATATCCACTCCTGTGGTCTATCCATTATATACATACAATCAAGCTAATTCAGGAGGATACCCACATGCACAACCAATGCTGCATTATCCAACAACAGGCAATGCAATTTCAAGTTTGCCACAACAATATGGTGGGATCATTTCCACTCTTGCTGCAGCCATAGGTGAATCAATTCCTCCAATCTAAACCCATTATATAGCTAATGCTGATTTCCCATTTGTTTCATCCAATCTATACCCATCATATAGCTTAATAGTGATTACCCATCATTTATACTGTAATGTTTTTATGCCGAGAAGAATAAAAGGACTAAACTAAGAGTGTGTGATAGTTGGTGTGGCAATAAAATATGAGTGACCCTTTCATTTCCACCCAATGCTATTCAACAGTATGCAGTTCAGTTAGCTACTTCACAACCACACCATGCAACTGGAGTTGACTTATCAACCTAAACTTGAGCTCATCATCTAACAAGCATTGGACCAAACAAAACAAGGCAGACTTCATAGCATCTTAGTAGCTAATATGTTCAGTAGTATGTGGATCCTATCATTACATAGTTCATGGAATTTAGTAACACATTCATTATTATTTAGTTTAACTCCCATGCCCCTCACCTGGAAGAAGAAATTTTGTATTGTTTTCAGTGTATTGCTAGATGTTAGAGAAATGCCTATGTCTAATATGTATGGCATGTGAGCTATCTAATTGTGCAGTCTAAAAAAAGTATTAACATGTGGGCTATCAGATTTCTGTAGTCTTAAAAGAAGAAAAGTACGTATCAACATGTAATGTAACAATGTGAAGGAAGCTCCATTCACACAAGACTATAAGCCAGAGAGATAGATTAGTTTAGAGAAATACATGTAAATTTCATACTATAATGACTGAAAATTGTGGGAGAGTTTTAGCCCTCATCTTAAATTCATTTTAGCTTTTTTAATGCACCCTTGATTTCATTGTAAGTGTTTGATATGGTGTTTCCCTACTTAAAGATCAAATTGGGTCATTTGAAGAACTACTTACTTGTTCACCTATCACATAAACATAATAAATACTCATTTTTTTTCAAAATAGGAAAAAGAAATCATTAAGATGTTAAATAATTAGATAGTTAGGAAGGGATGTTGACATCACATAGAAGAAAATCTACCTTGTACCTAAAGACAAGCGTGTGTGTGGGCTACTATCATGTGCTGCAAAAGTTTCCCTCTAATCTAATCTCAGGTAAACACAATGCATAATCAATCAAGTACCCACATATGTTCCCTTATAAAAGAAGGAAAAATTGGTAAAGGAATCAAGTGTTAAACCTTGGTTAATGAAAAATGAATGTGAATGCAACAAAAATTTAAACACTTGCATACATATACAGAGTTGTTTCTCTTCCATTTATAGTCAAAGTAGAATAGAACAAAAACAAAGGTGCCCTGTTTTTGCTGCTTTGTTTCTGTTGCCACAACTATACTTGCATCTGCCCTCTATTTCTTATACATTCATACAAAAGCTAAGCTATATCTTGTTGTTTCAGCAAAATGACTTTTAGACTCTTCTTTTTTCAAAACACAAACTACCCCACTATTTCCTTATCATATATGCAAAGAAAAAGAATACAAACAAAAACATTAATTATAGCGGGAATTTCATTTAATATAGTCCTCTATGCATTAAATGGAGGCAGAGATCGAGTAGAGGGTAGGGAAAATTTTAGGGACTAGTATTGAACTTTAACAAAATAGCAGGAGGATAGATCAAATAAAATAGTTGATTATATTATTTCACAGGAAAAATAGAGAAAAGTATAGAGTAGAACAGAGCAACTATGAAATTATAATTTGCATTACAAAACACTTTTTTTCTCTTATATTCATAATGCCAAGAGTCTGTTGTTTTTATAGACTTCCTGTAGAGTTCTAGAGTAGTCTACAAAGACTATGGTGGGAGGAGATAAGGATAAATCTGAACTCCCCCACACAATAAGACAATTCTACATTCATCATGTGTCACACTAAAGACAATGGAAACTGGGAGAAGACAAAATACATGCAGACCACAAATAATGTAACCCCAAAATGGATGGAACCTATATATAAAATAAGAGGACCTAGAACACCTACCTTGGAACCCAATATTTTGCAGATCAAATGACATCTTCAATCAATCTCCAAAGAAAGATAACTTGTGAGGGAAATCTCCCGAGCAAAAGATAGCATGTGAGTAGTGTGAGAGAAAATCCAACTCAAGATATTAAGATACCGATCAACTACTTGAGATATTAACTTACTACTACTATTAAACAATGTTTGATAGCCAAGGGAGTTAAATCCAAGGTGAATATCTGATATATAAAGAATCAATGATTGTAAAGCACAAGGTGCCCTTTTTATGTAAGAAATAGTGATTAAGACCCATTGACAATTTTCTTTCAACTAAGTGGAGGGGCCAGATGCCAAAGTGGAGCTCAAATGGTCCCCTAAGTTGTGAGAGCACTATAATTTCCAAAGCACACATTAGACCCAAGTTACTGCAACTGTGTTATAACAAACATTTGCCAATTGATCACGTGGCATTGGCTGTCAACAAAACAGTTTGTGACTAATCATGCAAAATTAAAAGAATGGAGAACCATCATTACCATTAATATTTGTCTTAATTCAACTAGTCACCTTTTTGGTTAATTCATTACAATGGGCATTTGCAATATTTTTAAGCTTGATCACTTCACCCTCTGTGCATCTTACGTAATTGTTTCAGAGTTTTCCTACCATACCATTTGAGAAAATTAGATTTAGGAAGGGAGAAACATAAACACACTTGCTGAGATTTAATATTAACTTTAAGCCTTCGGTACAGCTATTGTAAGTCTGGATAATACATTTCCTTGATAATTTGTATCTACAAGAAAAAAATCACAATCCTTTTCATTATAATTATTGTCGTATGGGAAGTTCATGATCGATCAGGGCAATTCAAATAGCACCGAATTAAATTCCATATAAGGGGTATCAAACCATTTGTTTGTACATATGATTGATGAATGCCAATCCTACAACATCAAGTTGCGAACTCAGACACAAGATCAATAATAAGAATAGTAATACTTAATAATATAAATTGTCATTTTATCTTTAATAAGAGCGGTAAGAACCATTTCCATATAAGAACCATGTTACATAAAGGAATGTTGTTTCAAAAAAATTTAATGTTTTGACAAAAAATATAATATAAAATATTTACCCTTTGACAAACCCTCTCCTGCACATCAATACCATTTGTTTGTCCTGTTTGAGCCAATGACTCCATTTTTGCTGGAAATTCCACAGTTTTCAGATATATTAGACCACGTTAAGTCTTATAATACATCATGTAGTGCAAGTGCATACTTGAAGATAATGGATATTCCATATAAATAGTACTACTGAAGAACAAAACAGATACATGATATGAGACGTATAGCATTCCAATTTCCCTAACAACCAAAATACTTGAATCAAAAAGAGTAAATTCCTGACTTAGCGTATGAGAAATTTTCCATTTTTAAGTTCATGCATCAGATTCACCTAAACACTCATATTAATGTTAACATGTTCAGTCCATGAAATACCAGATGATTGTTGGGGTGACCAAAATAGAGATGCTCAGGTATGCTGTAAATGAATCAATAAATGATATGAGAATTAGATTCACATGTATTTTACGCTTGTTATATAATATAGCAATATCAAGATTCATTAAAAAGTGTACTCAGTACAAATTTCATATCTGTGTTTGGTCATATCTATCCTATAAGTAGTTTAGTTAGTTATGAGTTTCTATTGCTATTTTTTTGTTGAAGATGCTTGAATAGCACTGATAATGAAAGAAAGCTTTCTGAGGAACTTAGAATATATTTATTTGTTGGAAAGGAAATCTGGTTTCTCGAGCTTCAACATTTCCTTCAGGCATAAAGGCTTTGGTAGATTATGTTCACTCTAAGGGTCTCAAAATTGGAATATATTCTAATGTTGGGTGAGCATACATTGATCAATCAAAGCTAATATAGCCTTGGATAGGTCTCAAAGCAATTGCAGATATATATTTAATACCCTTTTTCCTAACATGACTTTTTTTTTTTCCTATTTCATCATATCTAACACTTGCAGTAATACCATGTCGGGCTCTCTTGGACATGAGGAACAGGACGCCAAAACATTTACTTCATTGGTAACCTTTTTTAATATGATTCTCTATTCTAGTAATCAGATTCTACTACATTTACTAAATACTAGTATCGAATTTGAAATAGTGATTTGATGAATGTACACTTGCAGGGGGTAGACTACTTAAAATATGATAATTGCAATAATGGTGGAACTCAACCTCAAAAAAGGTACATAATACTTGTTCCATCATTGGAAAATTGCTATATGTGTGGGTTTACTCTTTCTTTGGATAGTTGAATTGAGTTTATATACAAATCCACAAGTACCCAGTAATGAGTACAACACTGATCAAATCTGGCTGTCTTATATTGTATTCATTATGTGAATGGTAAGAAAGATTTGCAAACAGGAATCTTTATAACTATGGAAAAATGAAGGACCCTGACGACCCAGTTTAATATAACTTTAAAATGATACTACCATCTTCTATTTGATGAGTAGGGGTGATCAAAATCCTACCACATGGGCACCTACCATTGCTAATAGCTGGAGAACTACATGAGACATAGAAGAAAAATGGGACAGGTAATAAATAGGATAATAGGATATATTCATGTGACCATCTATTATTTTTAAATAATTATGCAATTGAGAATAAAAAATTATGCTTACATCTTTTTTGCAGCATCACATCTAGAGCTGGTCAAAATGATCAGTGGGCATCTTATGCAGGTCCTAGTGCATGGAATGGTTAGTTTCTTTCTCCATTGATAACCCTTCTATTAATTTTTGTTTCAAATTCAAACTGCATGTCAAATAGATTTTGTTCATGTATTGGCCAAACCAAATCATGACATGTTGGAGGTTGGAAATGGAGGGATGACCATGGAGGAATATAGGTCTGATTTTAGCATATGGGCTTTAATAAAGGTGTGTAACATAGCCCTAAATATCCTATTGGTTGACCATAAACCATTTCAGTAGCATTAAACAAGAAAAATCTTGACTAGAATTTATGGGAGCAACACTTTCCAAATGCCATAGCTTTGAGTTGTACTAAAAAAATCATTGAATAAGGTTTCAAGAACTTGGTATATGATTTCAGCTGTAATTATCAGAGTTCACTGATTAAAGTAAAGTGGGCTAGACAATTTGCACTAACCAGAAGGTAGAATCTTGGGATGTTCATTCAGGGGCGTAAACCCCTGGAAAAATAACAAGTTTGCCAACAAGCTCACATTCTAGTGCTCACGGTTCCAAACCTGTGGAAGTAAGTTGACTATCACTAGCACTAACTTATTTTTTAGTGAGAGTTTACAAGAACCAATTTGTAGTAACTGCAACTTATGGTCTCACGAGGAAAATGCACAAATTTTAAATTAAATTTTAACAACGTAGCTCTTGGTTCTGTAAGTTTCTAGTTGCAATTGAACCGCTTAGTATGTAGTTTTAGGAAGGGCCCGTAACGATAATTTCAATGTAGGGCTTGTAGGTGCCACAAATCACAATACTCAGTGCTTTGAATGCCACAGGTGCCACAAATCACAATACTCGGTGCTTTGAATGCCACAGGTATCAACTAGTATAAACCCTAGTAAAAAAACCTGAAGAGGATTTACAAGTGCAAAAATTTTCAGATGTCATGGTTTGGGAATTGAGAAAGAAAATGCCTCCATTGGGGCTTATATTACCAGACATCAATTTTATTCCCAATTAATTTGGAAGGGAAAGGGCACTATTACCCGTAAATACATTGGTTGTCCATGTCAATCGCGAGGCAGAGATTCTGATGATGAACAAGTGCATATGAAGTGGTAGTAGAAGAGGAATTACTGGGTCCTACACCCTTCGACTCCTCATTTTTCTGCTTCTTCAACTTTGCCATGGCGCAGATAGAAAAAAAATCTTAGTTCCTAATTTATATGGAAAGAAACAACCCTAATAATCCTGGTGTAGAATATTTCCCCCGTGAAGCGAAACCTTGAAATCTCTTTCTTTTCCTCTGAAATTTTTATTTTTCATCTTCCTCCTGCCTTCCTATACCTCTTACCGCGTAAATGAAAAAGCATGCATTTTTTTTGTCTTTAATTTTAATTAAAGATAATAATGATAATATCTATTTTTTATTTATAATAATTATTAGCAATTACACCTTGGTGTGTAATCAGTAAGATGCATGGAAGATTAATTAGAACTAGCGCTTGCACCAAAAGAAAAGTGCAAGGATTAGCTGATCTAGAAAATTATATATGAGTTGATATATCACATGAGAATTTTAAAAATAGTTTATGTCTTTATCTCAATCTTGAAGGAGATTTTAATCCTCATAATAAAAAAAACATTATGTAAAATCATTATTTTGATGATATGCTTACTTTGTTATTGATGTTGTTCTCTTGATCATAAACTTGTTTGTTCACCAAAATGAAAATTAGAGAGTTTTAAAATTTTGTGGTGTATATAATTGAATATTTTATTTGTTTACCAAAATAAAAATTAGAGAGTTTTAAATTTTTGTGGTGTATATAATTGAATATTTTGTAATAAAAATAAAGTCAAGTCAAATAGTGTGTTTGTAAACGTACTATTTCGCAATAATTGTATATATAACCAATACTTATTTTATATAAAAATAAGTAATTATTATATCAAATAATTTATATATGTACTATATTAAATCTTAATTTTAAATATTGTAATCATAGCCTTAATTTATAATTACTACATTTTATTAATCAAATTATATCAAATGTTCATATTATTATTCTATTGATATTATATAATTATTATCATTATATTTTTATATTGTAATATAAAAATTAAATCTGCAGGAGGAAATAGTCTATCCATTTATTATTTTCTTAACAATTTAAAATTTTAAAAATTTAAAACAAATAAATAAATATAAAGCTTAAAATAATTAAAATTATGATCAGAAGGTTCTCTTGTCATCACATTGGTGTCTATTTAAAATTATTTAAAATATTTAAAATAAATAAATAAATATAAAGCTTAAAATAATTAAAATACAATTAAAAGTTTGATGAGAAGGTTCTCGAGTCATCAGATTGGTTGAATGACTATAGCAAACAAGGATTACAAAGTTATGAACACCTGTAGATTACCATACCAAGAATTGTTTTCAATTCGGTACATGAGTTGGAAAATGGCAGAGAATGGATGAAATGATATAAATATTGCAAAATTAAGGAAAGATCTGGTATACCATGCAAATTGTGGAAGCACAGGAAAGACACGTAGTAGACTAGGTGTCTAAGCTAAGCAACAGAATGCCACATGGACAAAAGTTGTCTTAACATTACTATGGAAAACAACTGTCAAAAAAATCCGGTGTAAGAAAGTTTGGAAAAAACTTCTTATCAACAACGCGAAAATATGTTACCGATTGCATGAGACTCTATTCTGATGGGCGTTCCCCACATAGGAACAAATTTAATCGGCAGGGTGAAGGCCAAATTCCATAATTTGTCTACCATTTTCCTTGCCTTTTCCAAAATGGGATCTTTGGAACAGAGAACAAAGATCTATTAAAGGATAAAGGAAGGGATTTTTTGTCAGATGTTAAACAATTGAAGTTTTACCTACTTAAGAGACATTTAAGCAAAGTGTTGAAGCACAGAAAAGGCATGTGAACTATTTCATATCTATCCAGACATAGTGAAAATTTTCTACAAACAAAATGAAGAATCGTTATTGAAAATATAAAATTAAGAATTAGTGACAATTGAATTTGCTCGTGTTTTAACATCCTTTTGTGTTCAGGGTCATGCTCGCCCATATTTTCTTTACTGGTAATCCTTCAATTCGGTTGTAATTTTAGCAGAGATTGTTATTTGGCATTAGTTTTAAGCAAAGATTATTTATGGCATTAATTGTGTATATTTTTGTAAATATAAAGTATTTAATCATATAAGGAATTAAGATTTTTCCCTCATTTTTTTTTTCAAAATTGTCTCTAAAATCAATTTGCTAATTTACTATGGCTGAATTAAGATTTGTTTGTTTCCTCTCTACAGGAAATATAATGTTGTAATGGTGAAATATGTAATTTGAGGTAAATTTTCATATGATTTTGGATCAATGCTGATGGAATAGTTTTATATAATTATCTGTTAATAAATTGTAGAATCCATGAAAAAAAAAATTCTGAAAAAAAATTGTCTGAACATATTATCTGAAGAGATTATGAGAAAAATGACACCCAGACTCATTTTATAAACATTGAGGATGACACCCAGATTCATTTTATAGACATTGAGGATAATAGAAGGAATAAATTTTTTATAAAAATTAGTTGAGAAAGATAAAATATAATAAAATAATAAAAAGACAAGTATAAGAATAAAAAAAAGAAGTATAAGAATCGTTATTGAAAAGGTTGGCCTTGAATATGTGAGCATTATGGGTTTCCTTCCAATCAATCTGTGTATTGACTATCTACATCCTTGCAAACTCCATCGAGGTTCTTGCAATATCCCTAGTGAAAATGACTCGTAAACAGTGGAATTTCTTCTCCTGAAAAGATTTGGAATGATCAACATTTTGTAACGCTTGGAAAAAAAATCTCTTGAATCTTTATTTATCTCTTTTTGTTGATTGAAAAATGTCAAGGTTGTGCAGATTGCATGGAGGATTTGACCTTCTAGGCTTCAAATTTTAAACCAGTTTGAAATCATAAGTTACAATGTATTTTAAAAATATGATACAAAAAAACCCACATGCTACAGAAATCAAACGCTCATATGATGCTTACCGATATCTCCATAAATCTAGAAAACCCTAGCCGATATACAATTCTATCAATGGTGATAGTTGGTCTCGTGAATGAAGCTCCTACTTAGTGAGCGAATGGTAAATGACCTCATGAAAACCTAGCCTAAGTCTTTGAAGTGGGGGCGATGGTACATGCAAGAGCCACATGGAAAGAGAACATCATTGGAAAATTACACGTGAAAAGGCAGGTCCGAGACACTATTTTTGGCTCGAGTCATTTATGAAAAAAAAAATTTAGACGGCAATGACAAAAATTTCCACCAGATTTTCAGCATGAGACACTTTGTCGGTCAAAGGTTCTCCCCAAGAGAAGCCTATCGGCTAATAAATGTTGGTTTTCTTTTTCATAACTTGATAGTTTTGAGCATACTAAATTAGTTGATTGATGTCTAGATATATATGTATTGAAAGAATTACTATGTAACAAGTTTACAAATTACTTATATCAAATAACTTCTTAGGAAATCCATGACCATGAAAGTAGGTTCAACTTGTTGTTTTGAAGAAATGATTCATGTTCATTGCAAAATTCACATTTTAGTTTTCTTTGTTATGTTGCTAGTAAAATCCACACAGCAGAGAGAGAGAGAGAGAGAGAGAGAGAGAGAGAGAAAGAGAGTTTTGATCAACTAATATGTGTTAATAATCTAGATATGATGCGAAGCCTTCCTAAGGCCCATAAAACTTAATTGTTATAATGAAGTTTGTGTGTTAATTAAATTCTAAAATCAATTAACATTATATTTAATTTTCTATCCAACAATAATAATAAGTTTAATTTATTGTGATTTGTTTTGCCACAAATCTAAGAAGTGAAAAAGATGTCACTAAGGTAGTGTCACCCCAGACAATAAAAATAGTTTTAGTTTTTAATTTAAAATTATTAAAATAATAATTTAAGTGTCAAATAAAAAATGTTAATTTCATCTTTTAAAAATGTCTTAAATTGCTATTTTATGTAATAGTGTGATGTAGCATGTAAACATCTATTCTATAAACACAAGGAATGGAAGACAACTAGTCACAACAAAATGGTGATTTAATAAAAAACCACCTAAATGGTGCTTTGAATACTTGATGAACAATATGTTTAAGGTCTTGGAATTAATGTGTTCAACTCTCCAATCT
>MU226429.1:127737-146357 GCA_018584345.1 Thuja plicata
AAGTGGCTTGAGAAGCTCCTTAAGAATAGGAATTACCTCTTGACTTGGTGTAGGAGAAGACATGTGGTCATGAGACCAAGTCTTATAAGGCCACATAGCCCTTAAGAATAGGACATGTGTGGGTGAGAATAATGATTAATTATTAATTAATAATAATTAATTATTTTAGCCAAGATGATGTGTAAGGTGACTAGGTTTATGAGGTGGACTAGAGGACTTAGTCATATTTAGTGATTGTGTATTTAATTAAATTACTTTTAATAGAACTAATAATGAAGACCTAGGATAAGAAGAATAGACTATAGTGAATTTATTTAATAAATATAATAATTTATTAAATAAATAGAAGAAATAAACATTAATTAAATAATAAATATTTAATCAAGTCATCAAGTCAACATTAATTAAATAATAAATATTTAATTAATTGATTAATCAATGAAGCCATTTTTTAGTGTATACAATAACATACAATATTTTCCCTTTCCTTTTCCTAGATCTACCCATTCCCTTATACATTTCTTGATTTATATTGATATACATCGTATCATCAAATATAATTATTCCCTTACAAGAGCTTATAACTACAAGAATGCGCATGCATAAGTACATCTTTTCATATACGATAAGAAGTCTTCAAAACTAAAAATATGGAAAGGACAGGAGCCAAGAACATCCATCTGACCACAAATAGTACCTTGATAAAATAAATATTAACCACCCAACCACATGAATATAAAAATATTCCACTCCCCCGTGCTAGGAGACAAAGACCAAGGTGCATGCAAGAAGGTAACAACTAGTATACCTCTAAGGTGATGGTAGCCATTCCCAAAACATAACACAATAGAAAACACAAGAAAACCAAAAGGACCAAAAAGGACATACATTGGTAGGAACTCTAAGAAACACGCTAGGTGAGTGTCATCATATATCCCTCACCCCTTTGGTTTTTCCTGGTAATCCACTCTGGGCCTCGGCCCCCAAGTAGGAACATGCAGAACCGAATATCTCTCATAGGGAAGAGACTATTCGATTGTGCTATTGCAATAGAACCTTCTCCCACTCCCATCTGTAGCCTATACTAGCACTACCGGCATGGGAGAGACTAATCTTAGTTAATGCGTAGTAACCCTTCCCATAATTCTATTAATGTTTTCACTAGATTAAAAAACTCACTAGTGGGTTATCCTGGTACTAGCTACTTAGGGCCCTAGCCCCTCACTATGAGCCACTCACCTAGTGTTCTTAGGTTCCCTACCTCTAAAAAACATCATAAATGCACATAAAAGATAAGTACTATAGGTACACAAGTGTTCACAACATAAAACAATTGAGTTTAGGAAAGCACTAGTTGTCCTGAATCTTTTGGACAACACTAAATCGCAATCAAGTACACAGATAGATAAAATGTGAGGCCTCACCCTGACCCATCATAGCATTACTATTCGATCACACTTTGATACTTTATGTTTTGACACATTGATATATTTGTTTTTCTTATCTTGATAGAGACTCGAGATATTATGTTTATGATGATGATTATATTGTATGGATTACATTCTGATATGGATTAGACCTAGAACATGTGGTTGATTTTGATTATATATATTTAGATAGGTGAATTGATGAGAAGGTTGGATCATGATTAGACTTGATTATTTTATGGATATTATGTCATGATGATTATAGAATTATTCTATTTTAAACATTTCTACATGAAAATTTTAATTAGGAATTTAATTCTACTTATTGATTAATGTTGCTAAGTATGAACTAAATATGTATAAATTGCATGTGATTCTATTATCTGGGACTACTGATGCTCGAGTTTAGTGTACAGAAAAGATAACCATGGAATTATTTGGAGAATTAGAGATAAACACATGTGAATTGAGAAATCCAAGGTTCAATCCAATAAGGGGTTGAAACCTCGTTATAATGTGATCTTTGTTGTAAAGATAATCTGAATGTGTGTTAATAGTTTAAATTTATGTTGTTATTGGACATGTCATTGTGAATGTGATGTGTATTTTTTTGGTGTCACTTGACACTTGTATTGTCCATGTGAATGGTGACATGTCAAATTAGAGCTTGGAAAAGAATCACCAAACCTTATAGGACTTTATATTAATCCCACTTGCATATAGATGTCTTGTAGGGATCACGTCAAGTTGGAACTCGGATTTGAACTTTAGAGGTACTTTGGAGGGGTCAAAAGTGATTCTAGAGTGTATTTTTTGCCAAAATTAGTTAACCTTAAGGGGGTACCTTGGGTTGGGGGTTAGTTTTTATGTATGAGAAATCCTAAATCACCATTATGGCCCTCCAAAATGCCTAATTTTCAAAAGTGGCGAAAATAGAAATGACCCATGCATCTAACTTGTCCCAAAGTCCCTACTAAACTCTCAATTAAGAGGGGAGATAAGAGGTAAGACAAAAGGACTAGAGGGCATGTCTCATTAATTTCTAGGTCTGGAGTACACTTTTAGGAGTCTTTTTAGAGGGTTTGGAGAAACTTAGTGGGTGTTCACCCACTCTCTAATTTTAGAGACAATTAGGGTTGGAGAAAGGAAAAATAAAAGGATAAGGGCATCTTCTCAACTAGATTCTTTCCATTTTTCTTGAACCAAGGTTGGTGAATTATTTCCATGAAGAAATACTCTTGCATTTTAGATTTGCATGTTATTGTTTTATGAATATGTAAATCTTGTATGGTGTTCATATATGTAAATCTTGTATAGTGTTGTTGTATGTAGATTTTGTTGTTATGTGTTGGGTTGGGAATGCATTTGGATTTTGTATTATTTCTTATTTTTTTGGATTGGGAGTGTTTTTCATGGGAGTTTAAGGCATTACTCACCCTTTGGTAAGGGAAGAAGTGGCCTTGGCTGAAGGGGTTAGTTGGGCTCTCCATTGTAGTGAGAGTCTCTTCTCTTATAGAAGAGAGATAATTTTATGGAGTATGGGCTCCATGAAGCCATGTTGTAAATATTATTTTTGATATAGAAATGACCAAATGTGTATATGGAAGGAATGTCAATGTAGCCTTGGAAAGGCATGGAAAAAATCTTTTTGAGAAATTTGAAAATGCAATGGCATTCTCCTCCTTGGAAAATCCCACCTTCACCCTACTTCAATGGGTTTGGAAAACTCATTTGTGAAGCCTTGGTTAGGAGTTAGTTGTTGTGTTGTGCGTATATGTTAGTTGTGAGAATTTGGATGTGTTATCTATTTAGCCTTGGTTCTCCAAGCTCAGGGGTGGTCTCCTTGAGACCTTGGTTGGGAGGTGAGCTTCCCATGGTTCTCCTCATGTAAATTTCATATTTTGCATTTAAGAAGATTGTGGAAAAGCTTGGGAGAAATCTCTATTTTTGGTGTAGTTGTGTGAGAGCAACTTTAGTGTTGTATGATTACTCCTTGTATTGAGGTTCATTTCTTGTGGAGTGATGTAATGTCCATATTTGAAATCTTTTATCAAACAAATGTGTAGAGCTCTTATTCATTATGTAATAGATTCATTAAAGGATGTAAAGCAATGTAATGGTCTTTCATAGTATATATAATCTTGTGGAATTATGTTCTTGTAATCTTCATAATGTAATTGATTGCAAGTTTTCAATTTAAAAAAAAAAAAAAACACTTCATTCTTCTTTGGAAATCTACATTCAATTTCAATAGGTTCAATACATGCTTAAAAATCTTTATTACAACTTCCATTCTTGAGAAGAAAAGATAAAACATGAAACAATGGTAAATCAACAAGTTAGTTATTAAAGTAAAAACAAACCAAATAATATCATTATTCAATCTATAATTCACTTAGTGTATTACATTATTAAAATAATTCAATGCACACATTTAACTACCTCTATAAAAAAACCATGAAAATAATATAAGCTAAACCTCAATAATACCAATGTTAGTTTCTAGATTTTTAGAGAAAAAATGCACTCTGAAATTTGTATAAAAAGGGAAATAATTCTCTTTACAATTGAGAATATTCCCTCCCCAAGATGCCTTTTCCTAAGTAGAGTTAGCATGCTAACTCTCTAACCTAACCCCTTTGTTAATAACTAATTTCTATTGATAAAACCATAAAAAAAAACATGTCATAGCATGTCTTGCTTAGCACTCAAAATGATAAAAAAAAGAATAGAAAAAAAGGGATATTAAAAATGATGATGGGACTTGGTTTTGAATGTTGCTTAGTAAATTCAAAAAAAAGGGGCAGAAAATATATTGTCTGGGCTTCACACCACCCTCCCCAAAACTCACGCCGCCTTTCTGACATGTCATTATGTCCTTTACCCCAAGTCAACTCCCCTTACTCACTTGCCCCCATGCGTACTTGGGCTGTCATCTTTTTTTTGATGCATTGAAAGGGAAACAATGTAGTGGGCCCTCCTCATCCTTGGAAGAAAACACATGCTTTTTAAAAAAAATCTTTTACTTGCATGAAAATTTTGCCACCTTTTAGTAGATAGGGATTTCCATCACCCCACCCACTTGACAAGTGGGCCATGGGGATAAGGGGCTGATGTGAAAGGTAGATAGGTTAGTTTGATAGGTAGTTAGTAGGTTAGTAAGCTAGTTAGTAGGTAGTTAATAGGTTAGACTAGTAGGGTTAGTTAGATTAGTTCTTTAGTGTTAGTAGTAATAGATTTATGAACATAATCAGATTTAAATAGTATTGAGTAACTTATTAAAATAATATTCTACTCTATCCATTGGGTAAATAATTAAAATGGATCACTAATATTAGATAGTTTAAGTTATTTAAATAGACTTTTTTCTTTATTGTGTTATTTTAAATTATGCAATTTCATTTAATACATATGATTTTTTATTTAAATTGCGAAGTTTAATTACTAGATTTATAGCCTTAGTTTTTATGTGAAATATATAAATTTGCTAATATGTTTATGAAGTTATATTTTTTATTAATGCCTAGTTAGAATAATAGTGTCGCAATTCACGTTGTTATTGAAATCGATTAGCCTAGTAGAGAAATAGATTTATTCGACTAATTTAAAATTTATAGATATATGTTAATTTAATTTTATTATGATAAATTGAAACATGTTGCTCATGTGTACTAAAGGGATTAGAGTTTAATTTAAATTTCTATTAGGGGATTAATGGACTATAGATGCATGTGTATCTTTTAGGGGAGAATTTAATTTAATTTGATTTTAGTAGGATAATAATTAGATTAGATTTTGATTACTAAATTTTAAACTAGTGGTTAATGGTCAAAATAGAATTGGGACTAGATTTAAATGAATTAGTTGCAATCAAGGTTAAGAAATCAAGTGAATACTAGGTCAACCTAATTCGACACATGATCCTATCAACTAAATTACTATCATGATACTACATGTGGTTAAACATAAAACCATAATTAGTTCAATCTAACCTAAGAGTTCATGTAACTCGTACATAAAGTTGACACTCCAACTTTACACCCGTATGTGGTGTGACCCTAATTCAACCTATGTATATACCTTGCAACTCAAAGAATAACTTTACCATGCTATCACATTACCTCAACACATCCTTTGTTAGTGGTATGTACTTTTTTTTTTTTTTTTTTAAATTATGTATGTTTTTCCCTAGTTTTGGGCATGACATTTTGGTATCAGAGTAGTGTTTCAACACTAGAAACCTAACCCATTACGTTTCAACTCATTCAAAACTTAAATTATTGTGTAGGATGCCTGTCGTCACTAGAGCTAACCGATGAGGTAGAGGTTGCATAGCTCCCCATGTTGGGGTAGGACAGGAGGATCCACCACCTCCACCACCTCAGAACCCTAACTAGGATATTTTGGATGTTCTCCAAAATCTGGTTAGGGTAATTTAGAAGAGACTACCACCCATAGTTCAGTAGTAGATTCCTTAAGGAGAAGCACATATTTCAAAAAGTGATAGAGCAGTTAGCAGAGAGAGGAATAGGAGTCCTCCACCCAGGTCTATTGAGGGTCATGATGATCAGGAGGGTGAGTCATTTCATCAGTTTGTAATACCATGTGAGCATGAGATATATGATAGAGAGAGCCCCCTAGAGATGTTGGAGATGAGATCTGAGAGTTATTGTGACTCTAGCCACCCTTGTTTTTGGGATCCACTGATGGATCAGTAGCAGAGGCCTGGTTACAGAGTTTATAGTGATGTTTTGGATTGCGCCCTTATGGGAGTAATCTAAAGGCATGACTTGCAGTCCATCTCCTATGAGAGAAGGCTTCCACTTGGTGGGAGAAGGAGGTGTCCATAGGTGGAGTGAGTATTGACACACTCACTTGGGAGATTTTTGTGGCCCATTTTCGAGAGAGGTATCTCTCCGAGCATTTCAGACAGAGACAAATAGAGGAGTTCCATGATCTCCAGCAGAGAGGCCTTACAGTGGCCCAGTATGAGAGTCAGTTTCTCAAGCTCCTTATGTTGATTACATGACGGATGAGAAACAATGTATCTACCATTTCATTAAGGGACTTAATATGTCTCTTCAGGGCACAGTACGCCTAGCCTTTCCTACCACATTCAGAGAGACAGTTGAGATGACACTTGTAGCTGAGGACATCTATATTAGACAGGAGTCCTGAGATCGGTCTCAGCACCAAAACCCCTCTTCCCAGCAGTCAGGATAGTAGAGACCCCCTTGGAAAGGGAAACAGAATCACTCAACAGGATCCTTTAAGTGTCAAATAGAATCACTCAAAAAGATCCTTTAAGGGTCAACAGCCTCAGCAACAGAGATCTCAGCAGGATTCTAGACAGAGGTATTCATAGGGTTATCAGGGCTCTAAGCCCAAACACTGGCAGTCTCAGGGTCCTAGATAGGATCAAAGGACACAAACCCCTTGGGTACAGCTAGCTAGGACTCAACAGTCCTCTAGGGGTGGATACAGTGGTTCTAGTAGGGCCAGAGGGTCACAGAAGCCTAGGACATAAGGAGTACAGATTCAGATCTGAGGGCCATGTTACACTTGCAGTGGTATGGGTCATATAGTGAGAGAGTGTCCATAAGGATAGTAAGCCAGTAGTTAGAGAGGGGCTACCTTAGAGCCTACAGTTGGAGATATGGGTAGATCCCATAGAGTTTTTGTAGCGGTTGATAACTGCTAGGCCGAGCACTAGGCCACAGTCATAGAGGCCACAGGTATGATTTAGGGTATTAGTGTTTCTATATTATTTGATTCAGGAGCCACAAACTCCTTTATATCCCCCTATGTAGTGGAGTGTTGTGGGCTGGTGGCAGTTAGACAGGATGTCAATTGGGAGGTCGAGTTAGCTTCAGGAGTTAGGTTGTTTGTTAGTTCCTTAGTTCACAGTTGTCAGATTCAGATTGGAGACTTAATCACGATGACTGATCTCCGCATTACCCCTCTAGGTTCTTATGATGTAGTCCTTGGCATGGATTGGCTATATGCACACAATGCCAAGATGGATTTTCATCAGAAGAGGATTGAGTGTGTTGATGATCACGGTACTTCTATGGTGATATTTAGGGTACAAAGACCTGTATCCCTTTGCATGATTTTTGATATGCAGCTTAGGTGGTGCATGTGGAAGGGATGTCAGTTATTTTCCATCACCATTAGTGATAAAGAGGAGGGTTCAGAGGGGGAGCCTTTGCTCAAGGAGTATCTTATTCTTCAGGATATTGTAGATGTATTTCCTACTGAGTTACCTGGTATGCCTCCACCTAGGGCAGTTGATTTTCACATAGATCTTGTACCAGGAGCCAAGCCCATATCTAGAGAACCTTGCAAGATGACCACACATGAGCTCAATGAGCTCAACATTTAGTTAGAAGAGCTCTTGGAGAAAGGGAAAATCTGACCTAGTGTATCACCTTGGGGTGCACCAGTGATTTTTGTGAAGAAGAAGGATGTATCACTTAGATTATGCATTGATTATCAACAGTTGAATAAAGTAACAATTAAGAACTGATACCCACTCCCTAGGATTGATGATTTGTTTGATCAGTTTCAGGGTGCTCGAGTGTTCTCAAAGATAGATCTAAATTCAAGGTAACATCAGTTATGGATTGTGGAAAGTGATATCCACAAGACTGCCTTTCGCATGAGGTATGGTCACTATGAGTTCACAGTAGTGCCATTTGACCTTACGAATGCTTCAGCTATGTTCATGAGCCTCATAAACGGAGTATTTCATACATTCTTGGATAAATTTGTGGTAGTATTCCTTGATGACATTCTGATATATTCTCGCAATGAGGAGGAGCATGAGGAGCATCTGAGATAGGTTCTGCAACATTTGAGAGAGAATCAGTTATATGGAAACTTGTCAAAGTGTGTCTTCTTTAGACCTGAGGTGCATTATCTTGGTCATGTTATATCTAGTGCTGGGATCTCTATAGGCCCATCAAAGATTAGAGTCATTATGGATTGGCTACCACCCACCAGTGTCACTGAGGTCAGAAGTTTTATGGGCTTAGTAGGATATTACAGATGCTTCGTGGTAGGATTTTCTAGAGTAGCTCATCCCATCACCTCCCTTCAGAGAAAGGGGAAGAAGTATGATTGGGAAGAGAAGTGTGAGAGAGCTTTCTAGGAGCTCAAGAGAGCCCTTGCTAGTGCACCGATTTTAGCAGTGCCATATCCTTTAGCAAATTTTGTTGTATGTACAAATGCTTCATTGGATGGTATTGGAGAAGTCCTTATGCAGGAGGGTCATCCTATAGCTTTTGATTCTAGGAAGCTAAAGACTCACAAGCTTAATTATCCCACTCATGACCTAGAACTCACAGCGGTGGTTCATGCCTTAGTGAGATAGTGACACTTCCTTCTAGGTAACCAATTTGAGCTTCATTCAGATCACCAAAGCCTACAATATATCTTTACACAGCCCAATCTTAATGTTAGGCAAAGGAGATGGATGGAGTTTTTGTGTGAGTATGATTTTGATGTTCATTACATCAAGGGGAAGGAGAATGTAGTTGTAGATGCCTTGAGTAGGAGGTGACACGAGCTCTCATCTATGACTTCTGGTATAGATTTGAGGGAGCACATTTTGCATCACTTTCCAGATGATGGATTATATGTGGAGGTTTGTCATCTTATTCATTCTCAGAGACCCCTTGAGGGGAGATTTGCAGAGTATTCTTTAGAGTCTGATAGAATTCTACGTCATAGGGGATGCATCTATGTACCTTCTACGGGTGACTTGCGATAGTTTATTATGCTTGAGGCTCACAAAGCACCTTATGCAGCTCATCAGGGAGTTAAGAAGTTGCATGCCAATCTGAGATAGTTGTATCATTGGTCGGGCATGAGATTGTAGATTTCCAGCATAGTGGCTAGATGTCTAGAGTGCCAGAGAGTGAAGGCCGAACACAATCATCCAGGTGGGCTCCTCTAGTGGCATGAGATTGTTGAGTAGAAGTTGTATAATATATCTATGGACTTCATTTTTGGTCTCCCTATGTCTTTTTACCACCATGATGCCATCTTGTTGATAGTTGACATATTGACCAAGGTTTCCCACTTCTCACCTGTGCGTACTACATTCACAGCATGAGACGTAGCTTAGGTCTTTTTGTGGGATATTTTCAGAATTCATGGCATTCCCTGTAAGATCATCTCTGATAGGGACTCCTTGTTCACATCAACTTTTTGGAGAGAGTTATAGGTAGCGTTGGGCACTAGACTAAATTTTAGTATGACATATCACCCTCAGACAGATGGACAGAAAGAGAGGGTTATCTAGGTGTTAGAGGATATGCTAGGTATGTATGTGATGGACCATCAGGTCAAGTGGGAGGAATACCTACATCTGGTTGAGTTCGCCTATAATAATAGGCATCATTCTTCTATAGGTATGCCACCGTATCAGACATTGTATGGTAGACCTTGCAAGACACCCTTGAGTTGGGGAAAGATCAAGGATATAGTATCTATTGGACCTCATTTGGTAAAGGATATGGAGAAGGAGGTAGTCTTGATTAGACATCATCTTAGAGAGGCTCAGGATCCACAGAAGAAGTATGCTGATGCAAAGTGGGTTGATCATGAGTATATGGTTGGAGATAGAGTCTTTTTGAGAGTGTGCCCGCATAAGATTCCAATCCATTTTGAAAAGGGCTCTAAGTTAGCACCTCACTTTGTTGGACCTTTCGAGATATTGGAGAGGATAGGACCAGTTGCCTATCATCTAGCCTTACCACCTAGCTTGTCACGCATCCATGATGTGTTTCATGTATCTGTGTTACGAAAATATATTTATGCTGAGTCTCACATTATAGATTGGTATTCCTTGTTGGTAGAGTCAGATGGATAGTTAGCCTTGGAGCCCATCTACATTTTAGCTTAATAGACCCTGGCACTTTGAGGCAGGGAGTTGGACCAGGTTAGGGTCCAGTGGGATTGTTTTGATGAGGTCACAACTTTGTGGGAGGATGCAACATAGATGAGATCATAGTACCCATACCTTTTTGATGAACTCTAGGAGGAAGTTCATGCCTAGGGGGGAGGATGTGAGGCCTCACCCCGACCCATCATAGCATTACTGTTCGATCACACTTTGATACTTTATATTTTGATACATTGATACATTTGTTTTGATTATCCTGAAAAAGCCTCGAGATATTATGTTTATGATGATGATTATATTGTATGGATTACATTCTGATATGGATTAGACATAGAACATGTGGTTGATTTTGATTATATATGTTTAGATAGGTGAATTGATGAGAAGGTTGGATCATGATTAGACATGATTATTTCATGGATATTATGTCATGATGATTATGGAATTATTATATTTTAAACATTTCTGCATGAAAATTGAATTAGGAATTTAATTATGCTTATTGCTTAATGTTGTTAAGTATGAATTGAATATGTATATTGCATGTGATTCTATTATCTGGGACTACTGATGCTCGAGTTTAGTGTGTAGGAAAGACAACCATGGAATTATTCAGAGAATTGGGGCTAATCACATATGAATTGAGAAAGCCAAGGTTCAATCCAATAAGGGGTTGAAACCTCATTGTAATGTGACCTTTTTTGTAAATGTAATCTGAATGTGTGTTAATGGTTTAAATTCATGTTGTTGTTGGACATGTTATTGTGAATGTGATGTGTATTTTTTTGGTGTCACTTGACACTTGTATTGTCCATGTGAATGGTGACATGTCAAATTAGGGCTTGGGCAAGAATCACCAAACCTTATAGGATGTTATATTAATCCCACTTGCATATAGATGTCTTGTAGGGATCATATCAAGTTGGAACTCGGATTTAAACTTTAGGGGTACTTTGGAGAGGTCAAAAGTGACCCTAGAGTATATTTTTGGCCACAATTAGTTAATCTTAAGGGGGTACCTTGGGTTGGGGGCTAGTTTTTACCTATGAGAAAGCCTAGATCACCATTATGGCCCTCCAAAATACCTACTTTTCAAAAGTGGCAAAAATAGAAATGACCTCATGCATCTAACTTGTCCCACACTCCTTACTAAACTCTCAATTAAGAGGGGAGACAAGAGGTAAGACAAAATGACTAGAGGGCATGTCTCATTAATTGCTAGGTCTTGAGTACACTTCTAGGGGTCTTTTTAGAGGTTTTGGAGAAACTTAGTGGGTGTTCACCCACTCTCTAATTTTAGAGACAATTAGGGTTGGAGGAAGGAAAAAGGAAAGGATAAGGGCTTCTTCTCAACTAGATTCTTGCCATTTTTCTTGGACCAAGCTTGGTGGATTCTTTTCATGGAGAAATACTCTTGAATTTTAGATTTGTATGTTATTCTTTTATGAATATGTAAATCTTGTATGGTGTTCATATATGTAAATCTTGTATAGTGTTGTTGTATGTAGATTTTGTTGTTATGTGCTGGGTTGGGAATGCATTTGGATTTTGTATCATTTCTTGTTCTTTTGTATTGGGAGTATTTTTCATGGGATTTTAAGGCATTACTCACCCTTTGGAAAGGGAAGAAGTGGCCTTGGGTGAAGGAGTTAGTTGGGCTCTCCATTGTAGTGAGAGTCTCTTCTCTTAAAGAAGAGGGATAATTTTATGGAGTATGGGCTCCATGAAGCCATGTTGTAAATATTGTTTTTGGTATAGAAATGACCAAATGTGTATATAGAAAGAATGTCAATGTAGCCTTGGAAAGACATGGAAAAACTATTATTGAGGAATTTTAAAATGCAATGGCATTCCCCTCCTTGGAAAAGCTCACTGTGAGACCTACATTAGACGGTTATAGTGTTACTATTTTGTTTTCATGCTTTCAGTAGTTTATGCTTTGACATACCTTGACTATCAGAGACTTGTTATACATTTGAGGATCGGTGGAATCTTGTGTTATATATTCAGCACCTGATTTTGTAATCAGGGTACTTTTGAGATGCTTTATGTTTTGATTCAGTTTCAACTTATGTTGATGTCTTATATGGATTTAAATGTATGAATGTAATATGATGAAATTGGTTTAGGAAATCAATGCTAGATTACTTCAGTTCTAATGCAAATATGGTTTATATGTATGTATATCATTGATGTCATGTTATGTTTCATATCATGTCATTTTGGATCTAATGATGTGTGCATTGAGTGTGCAGGAAAAGTTGACCATGGATCTATATTGGGGACCCAGTACTGGAACCTATGTAAATACCTGTGTTTTCTACGGTCCTATCTATATAAAGAGACATGGACCTCATTGTTATGTGTTTATCTCATAAACGTGGTTTGCATGTGTGTTATTAAATTAGTAAATGTTCATGTTATTGAGTCATGTCATTTATTTTAATTTAATGTGCCAAATTTGGCAATTGTTGTAATTTAATTATTGACATGGCTAGTAAAAGGGAAACCAAGGTTAGTAAAGGGTTAACTAAGGTCATCTAGGAGTAGTACCCAAGCTTACCCTAGGGTTAAAATTTTCTATAATTTCTTTGACTTAGAAATCCGTAGGTTAACTTCAGGGTGAGTTTTAGAGGGTCTTTTGGGCTCCTAGGGGGTAACCGGGGTCATTTTTAGTCACCCAACTTGGTACCCTATGAGTTAGGGGTCATTTTATGTCATTAATGAGTCTCTAAACTCATTTATTGCTCCTTTTAATTGTCATTTTCAGTTTTGAGCGAATTTGGAAGAGGAGTGTGACTTTGGTTAACCTCCTCTCTCTTCTACCCAAATTTCATTTTGACTTCACACTTGGAGAGTTAGGAAGTGGTTTAGTTTGGGGTTGGTTAGAGTTACCTCACCTTTGGTTTAAGCCTTGCTCATGTTGGAGGTTTGCCTATTTAGAGAAGGTTTTAGGATGAGTGGAGTGTTCACCCACTCTCTACCCTTAGAGACAGAATTCAGTTTGGAGCTTTTGGAGAAGGAGCTTAGGAAGGATAGCTCAACACCATTCCTCTTCACACCTTAGCTTGGATTAAGGTTGGATTTCTTTAAAGGTTATTGTTTGTCCTTATGTGTATTCTTGAGCTCAAGGACTCTATTAATGGAGTCTTATATGTTTTGAAGCTTTTATTTTTCTATTGGAAATTTTTATATTTGTTTCTTAATGTCTTTACTTTGTGATTGATTTTGAATGGGTCTTCAAGGTACACTCACCCTTGGGAGGGCAGAGTAGCCTTGGAGGGGTAGATGGAAATGATTCCTATTAGTGTAGAGTTTCCCATGTGAGGAGGGAAAAAATTGGGGTAACATGATACCCATGAAGCCAAGAAGGGCCTGAGGACATCTAGGAGGTATAAGGAGGTTGTTTAGGACAGCATCTTGTAAAGATGGTCCTTTTCAAGTCCATGTGAGGCTTGTGTATTCTATATTTATTCTTGGCTGTCTCCTACAGTGATGTCTACCACTACCCTTATTATGGAAGGTCTCTTGGAGATACTTCCTCTTGTTCATCTTGATGTTGGGAAGCTTTCTTGTGTTTGAGTCCTCAATTTTATTTCCCACTTGGTGAGTGTTTCTGTTTGTAACCTATTCCAGATTAGATCCCCAAGCTCGGGGGTGGCCTTGTAAAGGCCTAGGTTGGGAGGTGAGCCTCCATGGTCAACCTCAAAGTTTATCAAGTTCTTGAAGGGATAGCAAAGATGAATAATACCCTTAAGAGAAAGATGTGGTCAACTGTAAAAAGATCATTTGTAAACCTCATGTCTTAAGAGGATTTTAGGACTTTTGAAGGTGGATTTCCTATGGTTTTGTAACCTGTACTATTTTAAGGTTTTCTTTATTGCAAAGTTGTGTAAGGACGTATAAGGAGATATGTAGCCTTTTATGGTTTTGAAATTATATTATCATTTTTGTAATATGGAAATTCAATGTGAAGTGTAACCTTATTTTAAATTTGGAATTTTAATTATAGAGGTTTGGTAATCTATATGCAAGTTGTAGAGATTTATATAATTTTAGTTGCAGTAATCATATAAGTTTTACATTCCTTGGTACGTTAAATTTAAAATTCTTGTTTGGGTTTAAATCTTCTCTCCAAGGCATTTGGATGGTAATTTATTTTAGAAATTTTCACATCTTTATTTTTTTGTCTACTTAGCTAAAATTCTAAAAAAAAATTTTTAAAAAAAAGGGGTTCAATTTCAAATTTTACACCCACCAAGGGTTAGAGGACGAATTATAGATTCTAATAAAGAAATAAAATTTTTAAAAAAGGGGCCTATATGCCCACTGTTTGCTATTATATAGTTTTTAGTTACACCAGTAAATAATATTAATTTTTTTTATATTAACTACTAAACTATTGTTGGTAAAGGGATTTTTAATGTTAAATTTATAAATAAAATATATAACATAAACTTTGTTTTGTTTTTATTGTTTTAAAAAAATTAAAAATTAAAAATTGTTTTCGGGTGGGGAGGGCCCAAGCCCATCCCTGACCCATCGGCTTGAGCCATGAGTGGAGCCCGGCCACTGTGTAAACACAGTGGCGGGTGGGGCATCGGTCACAGCCGACACACCCCGTCCACTATGTATACACAGTGCAGCGGTGGTGCCACGCGTGCCAACCCCCGCTTCCCCGGTTCCTCTCTCTGTTGCCGCCCTACGTCTTACGCTAATGAAACCCCCCCGCCACCGTTTATCCCATTTCCTCCGCCCACCAGAAACCCACTCGCCGCCGCCTGTTGTTTTTATCCACCACCCTCTCTTAAGGATTTCTAGGGTTTTAAAAATAAATAGAAACCTAACTTTTTTTTACCTTATTTGCAGAATAGAGTTTTAAGTTAATGTTTTTATGGGGTTTGTTTTTTCTATATTACTCTCATATGATTATATCGTTGAGCTTAGAATTCTTTTTCTTCTATATTAGTTATTAAAGATTAGATTTAGTTTAAAGATATTTTTATTAGAATGTTCAAGATTGAAAATTAGATAATTTTTTTCTTATATTTGTTATTATTAGATTAAAATTTAGAAAGGGGGAAATTCTAATTTATTTATTAATTACTAAGTTTTCATAGGATAAAAGGTTGGAATATACATCACCTATGAAGTTAAGGTTATTTTAACTAGTTAATAAACATTAGTGTATTTATATTTCTTTAATGTATGATTTTAATTCTAGGAAGGAGTATTTTGTCTAAAAGACTTTAAAAACAATGTTAAATGTAATTTAATCGATAAACCTTTCTTTTAAACCTTGTCGCCTCTGATGATGATATTTATCGATAAGAGGGTACAGACGAACCCTTATCGTCTCAATGAACCTTTTTAAGGGTATATTTGTAGTCATTAACCAGACTCGTGCATGGTTGAATTTTGGTCAACCATGGTCAAACCTTATTTGTATGTTCCCAAATTTGAACCAATTGACCCTTGCAGCCTCTGGACCCTAGGGTTTCAGTTTCATGCCTTTCGGTGATAGTTGACTTTTTGGTCAACATGGGTTGACTTTCTGGTCAACCATCTCAAAACGCGTGCCTTGGCCCTCTCTAGAGCTTAGTAGTCCCTAGTAATGTCCCTTCTCTTATTTTGGAGTATAGTTGACTTTTGGTCAACTCTAGTTGACTTTTGGTCAACTATAGTTGACTTTTAGTCAACTATTCTCATTTTGCATGTTTGAGACTCCCTTAGGATCTAGCAAACCCTAATGCTTACCATTCACATTTTTAGAGTATAGTTTACTTTTGGTCAACTCTAGTTGACTTTTGGTCAACTACCTCAATTTGTGTGCAGATCTAGTTTGGAGCTTTAGGCATCCTTTTGGATAGCTCTGAAAACTATTCCTCTCCTTGTAACCTTTCTGGGTTCATTTATCCCCTTGCTCCATTTTGCGTGCACATATTACCCTTGTGATAGTTTTGTTATCATTTTTAGTGCGTTAAAAAAAAAAAATTGTTCGTGTGTTTTTGCCCAACTTTTGGGCATGACATTTTGGTATCAGAGCCATGTTTAGCAACATTGGGAGCCTAACCCACTACGTTATCACTAAATTTGTCTTGCGTGTGTAGGATGCCACCTGTCACTTATCAAGCCCGTCAACAAGGGCATGGTCGGTGACGTATCCCCGCAACACGCGTTGAGGTACGACCTGAAGTAGAGGATCGTAGGAGGGATCAGAGTCCACCTCCTCAACCCCCTCCCGATCCTAATGCAACACTTTTGTTGGCCTTTCAGAACCTAGCCGGGCTCATACTAGATCGCATGCCACCTGTTAATTAGGAAAGAGAGAGAAGTAGGAGCCCACCTCCTAGAGCAGGAGGGAATCAAATAGATTAGGAAGATGAATCAATTACAGTACTAGGTGGTGTTCCTAGGGGTGGTGCGCAGAGACTTGAGAGGGCACCCCCCGATATCGGGAATCAGATCACAAAGTTGATGAGGCTTAAACCACCTCCCTTCACAAGAGAAGCTGATGGGGTAGGAGCTGAGGCTTGGCTTTTAAGCCTGGAGAGGTGCTTTGGGTTGCAGAATTATGGAAGCAACCTTAAGGCACAGTTCACAATTCTTTTGCTCAGAGACGGGGCCTCCACTTGGTGGAGGCATGAGGAGACCAAGGGACTCATTGACATCAATACCCTCACTTGGGGAGCTTTCCTCGAGCTCTTCAGAGAGCGGTATATTTTAGAATAGTTCAGACAACACCATATAGACGAGTTCCATGACCTCTGACAACGGGGTCTTACAGTAGCCCAGTATGAGGGAAAATTTCTTGACCTCCTCCCGTATGTTGAATACATGGGAGACAAGAAGCTACAGGTGAACAGGTTCATGAAGGGATTAAATCCCACAATTTTAGATAGGTTACACATGGTACCTTCAGGAAACTTGAGATTCACAGTGGACAGGGCCTTTGTGGCCGAAGAGATAGTCTAGGGCCCACAGAACTATAGGGATGGGTCGCAGAACCACAATACCTCATCTCAGGCCTCTAGATATCAGAAGAACACATGGAAAGGGAATCAGAGGAACTCTTTAGGGACATTTAGGGCCCCACAGCAGTAGCAGCAGTAACAACAACAGCCACAACAGTTGCAGCAAAACTAGTGTTAGAGGGCACCTCAGGTTCAGCAGGGCTCCAAGTCCAAACAGTGGCAATCTCAGGGTCCTAAGAAGGACCAAAGGTCTCAGGCACCATATACCCCTCCAGCACGGACTCAGTAGTCCTCTAACGGAGGTTATAGCAGTTCATCTAGGACTGCAGGATCACAGTATTCTAGGCCTCCTGGTCTTCAGGTTCAGTCACGGGGGCCATTTTACACATGTGGTGCCATGGAGCACTTAGCTAGAGACTGCCCATAGGGTGGTAGTCAGCGTACAACAGTTTCAAAACCAACAATAGGGGACAGAGGAAAATCCCACATGGTTTTTGCAGTAGTGGACAATCATCAGGTAGAGCACCAGGCTACCATTATTGAGGCCTCAGGTAAGATCAGAGGTAGTGATGTTACTATTCTTTTTGATACAGGAGCCATTGAATCCTTTATTTCTCCATCAGTTGTGGAGTGTTGCAGGCTAGTGGCAACTAGTCAAGAGGTTAGATGGGAAGTAGAGTTAGCTTCAAGAGCTAGAGTTTTTGTAACCTCGATGGTTAGTGATTGTCCAATTTAGATTTGTGGAATGACCACCATAGCTAATCTCAGAGTTACTCCCCTTGGATCTTACGGTCTAGTCCTTGGCATGGATTGGCTAAGTGCCCACAGAGCCAAGCTAGATTCTCATAAAAAAAGGATTGAATTTTTGGATGATGATGGTACAGATATAGTTATTACTGAGGTTCATAGGCCTATATCCCTCTGTGTGATATCCACAATGCAGCTTAAACGATGCATGCGGAGGGGATGCCAGTTGTATGCCATCACCATCAGCAATATGGAAGAAGAGACAGAGAAGGAAACTTCTCTTGATGACTTCCCCATTCTTCAAGAGTTTGCAGATGTGTTTCCGTCAGAGCTACCTGGTATGCCTCCTCATAGGGTAGTAGACTTTCACATTGATCTCATACCAGGAGTTGAGCTAGTTTCCAGAGCACCTTATAGGATGACCACTAATGAGATTAATGAGCTCAAGATATAGCTTGAGGAACTATTAGAGAAAGGACACATTCATCCTAGTGTTTCTCCTTGGGGTGCACCAGTTATCTTCGTGAAGAAGAAAGATGGCTCTCTTAGGTTGTGCATGGA
>MU226429.1:149791-199788 GCA_018584345.1 Thuja plicata
TCTATCATTAATGAGCCTCTAAACTCATTTATTGCTCCCTTTAAGTGTCATTTTCAGTTTTGAGCGAATTTAGAAGAGGAGTGTGACTTTGGTTAACCTCACTCTCTCTTCTACCCAAGTTTCATTTTGACTTCACACTTGGAGAGTTAGGAAGTGGTTTAGTTTGGGGTTGGTTAGAGTTACCTCACCTTTGGGTTAAGCCTTGCTCATGTTGGAGGTTTTCCTATTTAGGGAAGGTTTTAGGATGAGTGGAGTGTTCACCCACTCTCTACTCTTAGAGACAGAATTCAGTTTGAAGGAGCTTTTCGAGAAGGAGCTTAGGAAGGATAGCTCAACACCATTCCTCTTCACACCTTAGCTTGGATTAAGGTTGGATTTATTTAAAATTTATTGTTTGTGCTTATGTGTGTTCTTGAGCTCAAGGAATCCATTAATGGAGTCTTATGTGTTTTGAAACTTTTATTTTTCTGTTAGAAATTTTTATATTTGTTTCTCAATATCTTTACTTTGTGATTGATTTCGAATGGGTCTTTAAGGTACACTCACCCTTGGGAGGGTAGAGTAGCCTTGGAGGGGTAGATAGAAATGATTCATGTTAGTGTAGAGTCTCCCATGTGAGGAGGGAAAAACTTGGGGTAACATGATACCCATGAAGCCAAGAAGGGCCTGAGGGCATCTAGTAGGTATAAGGAGGTTGTTCAGGACAACATCTTGTAAAGATGGCCCTTTTCAAGTCCATGTGAGGCTTGTGTATTCTATGTTTATTCTTGGCTTTCTCCTACAGTGAGGTCTACCATTACCCCTGTTATGGAAGGTCTCTTGGAGATACTTCCTCTTGTTCATCCTGATATTGGAAAGCTTTCTTGTGTTTGAGTCCTCTATTTTGTTTCCTGCTTGTTGAGTATTTTTGTTTGTAACCTGTTCCAGATTGGATCCCCAAGCTCAAGGGTGGCCTTGTAAAGGCCTAGGTTGGGAGGTGAGCCTCCATGGTCTACCTCAAAGTTTATCAGGTTCTTGAAGGGATAGCGAAGATGAATAATACCCTTAAGAGAAAGATGTGGTCAACTTTAAAAAGATCATTTGTAAACCTCATGTCTTAAGAGGATTTTAGGACTTTTGAAGGTGGATTTCCTATGGTTTTGTAACCTATACAATTTTAAGGTTTTCTTTATTGCAAAGTTGTGTAAGGACATATAAGGAGATATGTAGCCTTTTATGGTTTTGAAATTATATTATCATTTTTGTAATATGGAAATTCAATGCGAAGTGTAACCTTATTTTAAATTTGGAATTTTAATTATAGAGGTTTGATAATCTATATGCAAGTTGTAGAGATTTATATAATTCTAGTTGCAGTAATCATATAAGTTTTACATTCCTTGGTACGTTAAATTTAAAATTCTTGTTTGGGTTTAAATCTTCTCTCCAAGGCATTTGGATGGTAATTTATTTTAGAAATTTTCATATATTTATTTTAGAAATTTTCACATCTTTATTTTTTTGTTTACTTAGGTAAAATTCTAAAAAAAAAAATTTTAAAAAAGGGGGTTTAATTTCAAATTTTACACCCACCAAGGGTTAGAGGACAAATTATAGATTCTAATAAAGAAATAAAATTTAAAAAAAAAGGGGCCTATATGCCCACTGTTTGCTATTATACAGTTTTTAGTTACACCAGTAAATAATATTAATTTTTTTTATATTAACTACTGAACTGTTGTTGGTAAAGGGATTTTTAATGTTAAATTTATAAATAAAATATATAACATAAACTTTGTTTTGTTTTTATTGTTTAAAAAAAAAAAAATTTAAAAATCCCCATCCCCGAAGCCCATCCCCGACCTAGCGGCTCGAGCCGTGAGTGGAGCCCGGCCACTGTGTAAACACAGTGGCGGGTGGGGCGTCGGCTGCGGCCGACACACCCCGCCCACTGTGTATACACAGTGCGGCGGTGGTGCCGCGCGCGCCAACCCCCGCTTCCCCACTTCCTCTCTCTATTTCCGCCCTGCGGCTTGCGCTAATGAAACCCCCCCGCCACCGTTTATCCCGTTTCCTCCGCCCGCCGAAAACCCACTCGCTGTCGCCTGTTGTTTTTATCCACCGCCCTCCCTTAAGGATTTCTAGGGTTTTAAAAATAAAATAGAAACCTAACTTTTTTTTACCTTATTTACAGAATAGAGTTTTAAGTTAATGTTTTTATGGGGTTTGTTTTTTCTATATGACTCTCATATGATTATATCGCTGAGCTTAGAATTATTTTTCTTCTATATTAGTTATTAAAGATTAGATTTAGTTTAAAGATATTTTTATTAGAAAGGGGGAGATTCTAATTTATTTATTAATTTTATAAGTTGTACTTAAAGACTTTCAAAATTTTGAGAAGGTAAATTTATTTATTAAATTAACTACGTTATTAATTACTAAGTTGTCATAGGATAAAAGGTTGGAATATACATCACCTATAAAGTTAAGGTTATTTTAAGTAGTTAATAAACATTAGTGTATTTATATTTCTTTAATGTATGATTTTAATTCTGGGAAGGAGTATTTCATCTAAAAGACTTTAAAAATAATGTTAAATGTAATTTAATTGATAAACCTTTCTTTTAAACCTTGTTGCCTCCGATGATGATATTTATCGATAAGAGGGTACAGACGAACCCTTATCGTCTTAATGAACCTTTTTAAGGGTATATTCGTAGTCATTAACCAGACTCGTGCATGGTTGACTTCTGGTTAACCATGGTCAAACCTTGTTTGTATGTTCCCAGATTTGAACCAGTTGACCCTTGCAGCCTCTATACCCTAGGGTTTTAGTTTCGCGTCTTTCGGTGATAGTTGACTTTTTGGTCAACATAGGTTAACTTTCTGGTCAACCATCTCAAAATGCGTGCCTTAACCCTCTCTAGAACTTAGTAGTCCCTAGCAATGTCCCTTCTCTTATTTTGGAGTACAGTTGACTTTTGGTCAACTCTAGTTGACTTTTAGTCAACTATTCTCATTTTGCGTGTTTGAGACTCCCTTAGGATCTAGCAAACCCTAGTGCTTACCATTCACGTATTTCAGAGTATAGTTGACTTTTGGTCAACTACCTTGATTTGCGTGCAGATCTAGTTTGGAGCTTTAGGCATCCTTTTGGATAGCTCTGAAAGCTATTCCTCTCCTTGTAACCTTTCTAGGTTCATTTATCCCCTTGCTCCGTTTTACATGCACATGTTACCCTTGTAATAGTTTTGTTATCCTTTTTAGTGCGTTATAAAAAAAATTATGTTTGTGTGTTTTTGCCCAACTTTTGAGCATGACACCCACCTTCACCCTACTTCAATGGGTTTGGAAAACTCATTTGCGAAGCCTTGGTTGGGAGTTAGTTGTTGTGTTGTGCATATATGTTAGTTGTGAGAATTTGGATGTGTTATATGTTTAGCCTTGGTTCTCCAAGCTCGGGGGTTGTCTCCTTGAGGCCTTGGTTGGGAGGTGAGCTTCCCATAGTTCCCCTCATGTAAATTGCAGATTTTGAAGTCAAGAAGATTGTGGAAAAGCTTGGGAGAAATCTCCATTTTTGATTTAGTTGTGTGAGAGCAACTTTAGTGTTGTATGATTACTCCTTGTACTGAGGTTCATTTCTTATGGAGTGATGTAATGTCCATATTTGAAAGCTTTATCAAGCAAATGTGTAGATCTCTTATTCATTAAAGGATGTAAAGCAATGTAATGGTGTTTCATAGTATATATAATCTTCTGGAATTATGTTCTTGTAATCTTCATAATGTAATTGATTGCAAGTTTTCAAGTTTAAAAAAAAAAAAAACACTTCATTCTTCTTTGGAAATATACATTCAATTTCAATAGGTTCAATACATGCTTAAAAATCTTTATTACAACTTCCATTCTTGAGAAGAAAAGATAAAACATGAAACAATGGTAAATCAACAAGTTAGTAATTAAGTAAAAAGAAATCCAACTAATATCATTATTCAATCTATAATTCACTTAGTGTATTACACTATTAAAATAATTCAATGCACACATTTAACTACCTCTATAAAAAAACCAAGAAAAAAATATAAGCTAAACGTCAATAATACCAATGTTAGTTTTCATATTTTTAGAGCAAAAATGCTCTCTGGAATTTGTATGGGAAGGGAAATAATTCTCTTTACCACAGAGAATATTCCCTCCCCAAGGTGTCTTTTCCTAAGTAGAGTTAGCATGCTAACTCTCTAACCTAACCCCTTTGTTAATAACTAATTTCTATTAATAAAACCATAAAAAGAAAAAACATGTCATAGCATGTCTTGCTTAACACTCAAAATGATAAAAAAAAAAAAAGAATAAAAAAAAGGGATATTAAAAATGATGATGGGACTTGGTTTTGAATGTTTCTTAGTAAATTAATAAAAAAGGGCTGCAAATATATTGTGTGGGCTTCACACCACCCTCCCCAAAACTCACGCCACATTTATGACATGTCATTATGTCCTTTACCCCAAGTCAAATCCCCTTACTCACTTGCCCCCATGCGTACTTGGGCTGTCATCTTTTTTTGGCTGCATTGAAAGGGAAACAATACAGTGGGCCCTCCTCATCCTTGGAAGCAAACGCATGCTTTTTCAAAAAAAACCTTTACTTGCATGAAATTTTTCCACCTTTTAGTAGATAGGGATTTCCATCACCCCACCCACTTGGCAAGTGGGCCATGGGGATAAGGGGGTGATGTGAAAGGTAGATATGTTAGTTTGATAGGTAGTTAGTAGGTTAGTAAGCTAGTTAGTAGGTAGTTAATAGGTTAGACTAGTAGGGTTAGTTAGATTAGTTGTTTAGTGTTAGTAGTAATAGATTTATGAACATAATTAGATTTAAATAGTATTGAGTAACTTATTAAAATAATATCCTACTCTATCCATTGGGTAAATAATTAAAATGGATCACTCATATGAGATAGCTTAAGTTATTTAAATAGACTTATTTCTTTATTGTGTTATTTTAAATTATGTAGTTTCATTTAATAGATATGTTTTTTATTTAAATTGTGAAGTTTAATTACTAGATTTATAGCCTTAGTTTTTATGCGAAATATATAGATTTGCTAATATGTTTATGGAGTTATATTTTTTATTAATGCCTAGTTAGAATAATAGTGTAGCAACTCACGTTGTTATTGAAATCGATTAGCCTAGTAGAGAAATAGATTTATTCAACTAATTTAAAATGTATAGATAGATGTTAATTTAATTTTATTACGATAAATTGAAACATGTTGCTCATGTGTACTAAAGGGATTACAGGTTAATTTAAATTTTTATTAGGGGATTAATGGACTATAGATGCATGTGTATCTTTTAGGGGAGAATTTAATTTAATTTGATTTTAGTAGGATAATAATTAGATTAGATTTTGATTATTGAATTTTAAACTAGTGGTTAATGGTCGAAAGAGAATTGGGACAATATTTAAATGAATTAGTTGCAATCAAGGTTAAGAAATCAAGTGAATACTAGGTCAACCTAATTCAACACATGATCCTATCAACTAGATTACCATCATGATACTACACGTGGTTAAATATAAAACCATAGTTAGTTCAATCTTACCTAAGAGTTCATGTAACTCGTACATCAAGTTGACGCTCCAACTTTGCACCCATATGTGGTGTGACCCTAATTCAACCTATGTATACCTTGAAACTCAAATACTAACTTTACCATGCTATCACATTACCTCAACACATCCTTTGTTAGTGGTATCTACTTGCATTTTTTTTATTTTTTTTAAATTATGTGTTTTGCCCTAGTTTTGGGCATGACATAAAACACATCCACATTGCATGAAATGTATCAAAAGGGATTCTCAACAACATAATAACATCATGAAACTCATAAAAACAAAAAAAATAACATCATATTAACCTAGGATTGGGTTTAGGGGATCCTTGATTGACCCTAGTCCACCAGACAGTCCTAAACCCTAATCGGGCATTCAAGATGGTAAATAACACATAAGAAGACATCAAAATGTACCAAACATCAAAAATTCTACAAATCCATATAACCAGGGCCTTTTGGTACCAAATAAATCTACAAAATATCATAACAAGATCATGTTGCAGAAAACATGTTGATTCCTGAAATTTGGCTAAGTCTAAAATTCCCTAAAACTTTCAAAATATAGAATCTTTATTTGAACTCCTAGGAGGCTGAAATCACTCTAAAAAATCCTAGAAGGTATTACATAAAATGTAACTTAAAGTATTACATTTTATGTTTCACTCTAAGCCTAAAATCAGATTGACCTAGCTCTTATGCATCCAAAATGCTTCAAAATGTATAAGGAGGCACCAAAATGAACCATGAATGAAATTAAAACCATATTACATGAAATAATACATAATTTATTCCAAAAAAAACCCTAAACCCTTCCAGAAACCCCAAAAATCAGCCTGGAAAGGTTCTACACAAGTGGGGTCTGAAGCTGCGCAGATGGGTCCTCAAGTTGCGCAGATGGGGGCTCAAGTTGCGTAGATGGTCAAGATCTGCACACTTCAGCCTTCATCCTGTGCAAATGGTCTTGCAACCTATGCAGATGGATCCCACACCTGCGTAGATGGTAAAGGACTATGTATTCCAGAGGTAGCAACTTGCAGATTGGCCCTTGGAGTAAAACTCGGTAAGATGGAGGTCTGGGAAGCAGAATCAGAGGGATACCCAGTTGAGATCCCTCTGTTCTCCTTCCAAGGAAACCCTCAAACCCATTCTACCTTCAAGGTAATTCTATCTTATTCCTGCTAATGGATACAAGGTAAAGTAGGATAACATCAATGACATATTATTCTAACAAAGGAGAAAGTCTACTACAACTCATAAGCATCAAAGGATGAAGGATTGAGGTATAATACATCACATTTAAAGAAAAAAATCATAAAGAAGGAAAAATGACCCAAGCATACACTCTCATTATCTATCATTAAGATAGTCATCAACCACTCAATTATGCAAGAAAGTAATATAGCAATACAACCATTAAAGGTTTCTTCTGATCAAATAAAACAATAACAAACAGTAAAGCACACACATCAAACACAACATTCATATGAAAAGGATTCTCTTCCAGGGTAGAGCCTACCTAGATTCTGGTGGAGAAACCTTCGAAAGAAGCTCCAAGCCCACTCCAGCCAATTCCAAACTTCCTCAAGCTCTTCAATTCACAGAGATTCCTTCTGAATACCACCACCAACTTTCTCAATAATTTTTGGCTGAGAATTTCCTTATGCCAATTCTTATTTTCTTCCTTCCTCCCTACTCTACAATTCTCCTTTCATAAACATGGTGTATGAGTGGTTGCATGGGAAAAATCAACCGATGCAACCATCCACAACCATATATTGGTTATTAGTTGGAGCCTTATTAGTTCTTAGATAATTTTAATATGGGGATTGTTCCCGTAAGTTCTTTAATATTCCTTACCACCTTTATTTAATTTTATGTTAAAGGAAGATTTAGGTCATTTCTTTTATCCTAATATCTATATTTAATTTTTTATTTTAGATTATGTTTAGTTACTTTGCCCCTAAAAGGATTAATAATAATTACCTTCATTCATGTTTACCCGTTGGGGTAACCTAGTTTACTGATGCATAGACGTTATACGAAAATAAAAATACATAAGATAGATCAGAGAATACCAGAGTCTTTATTAATTATTCATAACTTAAGTACATTTACAATAGTCACTACATTATATTCACCTTCAAAGAGAAATTACATTGCTTATATAAAACCCGAAGGGGTGTGACCAAATATCACCACTGATTCCCAACCGTTGTCTGGTAGTAACTAAGTACCATCAGAACACACATAATATAACTAATACTTGACATAGAATAAAGTAAACTATATGGCTAACATCATCCCCCATAAACAAAATTTGTCTCTAGACGACAACAAAATATCTGGGACAGAACAAGATAGGAATGGTGAACCACTACGTACAAGAACCAAAACATACTGCTCAGTCTCAATCTCTACCAAGTGCTACAAATCTATAGCTCAAATGATACTTCCTCTAACCACCCTGTCCTCAATATCCTGTTGTCTTCTCCACACTCAACTAGTCGTACACCAAGCCAATTCTTGCTCTACTACCTCCAACTTAGTGGTCAGCTCCTCCCGAGCTCTCTATGCCTCCACCACGGCAACCTCATGTCCATCTAAGACATACTCTTTGAAGTGTAGTACCCTGCTACCTCTCTCACCACCACTAGACAATCAATGCCTACATCATCTCTGGGTATTATCTTCTCAACCCGTGTGTTCATAACCTCTAAATCCATCTCCGTCGGTAGCTTATGACTTCCCCTTCAACACTTAGCTTCAAACTTCTTTCTCACCAAGTGGAACAAACCCAACGCTTACCTTGACGGCGCGGGTACCCCAAACTCTATGTTGTAGTGTGCCTCAAAAATAAAATGAGGGTCTAGGGGCAACGCCCCTAGCGGGATCGAGGGGCAGTGCCCCCGCAGGGGCCTGGGGCAACACCCCAAGTAGGGTCGAGGGGCAGTGCCCCCACTGCCAAGACCAATTTAGCACCTTCAAACCTACACAAAATTCCATGGTGCACACCATTTTATTTCCTCTCTCCTCTGCCAACTATGTTATGGTGCATGTGCAAATGTCCTTCCCTTTAGTGCCATATGCGCTTCGCTATTTTTTATTTCTCTTTTTTTTTGAGAATGTGATGTCATCAATAACTTTTGCTTGTGACTTCTCCTTTCCAGATACTTTGTGATTTCCCTATGGTTTTAGTTCCCTAAAAAATGCTTTTCTTTATTACTTTCTCTTTGTCTGTACGGTTGCATGGCCCACACAGTTTTGGTAATTTCTCATGCTCTTTTTATGCTTCTTGTGTACCATACGACATTCAACATGACACCTGGCTACTTCCGCAGTCTGTGCAGCTGTATGGATTCATACCTTTCAAAGTCTTCTTGGCTAGAATTCACCGTATGACTTTTTCCAAATTCGTGGGTCTAGCCTGCTGCTGTATGGTGTTTTACTTCCTTGTTTCCCTTCTGTACTATGGCATACAGCTTCTTCCCTTCGGCACGTGTTTATATAGATGTGTGGGTCCAGAAAAAACACCATGTTTTACTTTTCTAGGCACTTCACTTGAATGGTTTAAGAAAAAAATAGGTCATACAACCCTTTTTGTTTTCCTTACATGCGACCTTCTTCCCTCCATATGATACATATTTAATTTCCTTGTCATATAGTATGTTATTGCTTCATAACCGTACGACCTTATTTGCCTCCCTTTACCGTATAGCATGGTGGGCCCGTACAGTCATTCTAGCCCTTCTTGGCTCTCTTCCATATGATCGTATGACATCAGGTCATATAGTCTATACAGATTTTTTTTTTTTTAGATGCCTAATTTAATTAGCTTCCAAGTGCCTCTCTGGTCATCTGTCCAACCTCTCTGGTTTCTCGAGTCCCCTTCTATCCCCTCAGGTGCTATGTCTAGCCTTTTTGGTGCTTTTTCCATCCTCTCCAGGTGAGGTTTCAATTTGGAACTACTAATGGCCTCATGTATCTCCCATCCATTGAGATTCCATAGCTAGATGGCCCCATCATAGCTGACTTCCTAAACTTTGTCCTTTGGTTTGTTTTTGATGGCGATCCAAAGTCTGGAAACCATAAATTCTATAGGTACCACCATCACTGGCCTATACATAAGAAGAAGGAGAATAAAGTTTTTGAAGGCTATAGCCACAGGGTTCCAATCATCGCCGACACGAGCATCATCACCAAAGTTTTTCCCCTTTGATTTTACCTCCTGGTATTTTATGTGTTCTTCTTTCATAAACTGGTGTGTAGGGGTGGCTTCCTCCTCCCCAATTCTTAGCATGTTACAAAATGGTGTGAATAACTCATAATCTTCCATTTTCTAATGAAAGAGGTCATTCATTGAATCTCCATCATCCCCAGAACATTCTTCCAACTCCAACACCCCTTCATCATTACGCTCCATTCTTCTTTTCCCTCTATCTTCTCTCAATTTCTCTCCTTTGGATTCTAAGTCTGAAGATGCTAACTCCTCACTCACCATTTGCATGTGGATGTCAATCACGTACTTCCTCCCAGATTTTTCCATGGTGAGTGTGTTCCACTTCCATTTGTGGTTCACCTTCACCAAGGTGAGCCACCCTCGTCCCAAAATAGCATCGTACCCCTTTTTCTTTAGTGGGATCACCACAAAGTCAAGTACAAAGGGTTGTGTACCAATCATCACACATTGAGCCATGAGGGTTCCAATGGGTTTGATTTCATGTTGGTCTGCTCCCAACAGGTTGAATGTCGGAGGCTACAGTGTGGGTTTCCCCAACTTTTTCCATGTCTCCTCTGGAAGTACATTTACTCTGGACCAACCATCTACAATGGTGTCTGTGAGAGTGGTGCCAAGGATACCCATCTCAACCACCACTAGGTGGCGCCCACTATTCAAGGCCAGCAACATAGGATCTATGGTAAGACTTGGAGGAGTTTCGGGTACCTAATGAGGTTGCGATGGTGTCGTGTTAAGGATAGTCATCCTTAATTGAGGTATAGTTTCCATGAGGGTCTGGAGTTTTGCCAACACCTCTATCTATAATACCTTCCTTAGGATGTTTTCATCCACCTTCATGCATGAGGTGCGGGTAGCTTCCTGGGTCTCCATCTCTGTATGGGGATCCAAATATGTGGCCTTCTTTGCTTGGCCCCTTGTAAGTACGAGTACGGTATTATCAATGTCTATGAAGTTCACTCCCTTTGGACATTGTGCATTTTCATGATCACTAAGACCACACTAGCGACATAGCTTCTTTGGGGTGTCACCCTTGTCACAATCCCTTGCAAAGTGGCCCCACTAATTGCAAGCTCAGCACTGGATCATCGACTGACCCTTAGAGTCATATTGTATTCAACTCCTTATGTTGGTTTTGTTTTTATTGCCCCTTCTGCCACCGCGTTGGTTGCCTCTGTACCCACCTGATGTAGATTCTTGCTCCTGTGTAAATAACACCTGTTGATTCCTTACTTTCATGTTGTATGGGCATTTCTTGGTTGAATGGCCCATAATCTAGAAAATGTCACAAAATGCATTTTTGGGGCACAACCCCTTCGTATGGACGCTCTCCTTGCAGTCCATACACCACATGTCATCTTCCCCCTTGCTAGTACCCCCTTTCATGGTCTTGAACTCCTTCACATTCTCTCCATGTCCTTTTGGAGTGTTGTGACTTTTTTTCTTTGACTCGCCATCACTGCTACTATCATCGTCTGCAGTGTCATCTTCGTCGAAAGAAGAATTTCTTATTTTCTTCTTGGAGGTCTTCTGTTCGATCTCCAAGTCTATCTCCTAGTTATAGGCATCTTTGTATGAGGTGGGGGGAACTATCTTCATTTTCCTCCATAGGTTTGATTTTAGGCCCTCCACAAACTATCTTTTCTTCAGGCTATCCGCTGGCTGGCTCTCCATTGTTCTGACTAACTCCTTTAGTCGACGTCTGTAGGCCCGCATAGTCTCCTTCTTTCCTTGTTTGGTATCGTATATCTTGGAAACAATTTCATTATCATCCTTCATGAGTCAAAAATCCTTCTTGAATTATTTCTTGAGTTCATCCCAAGTGGTCACCTTTGTTTTGTCCACATCGAAGTACTAGTCGATGACTACCCCTCTGAGTGTGGCGGGAAACTGTTTCACCCATTCTTCCTGTCAATGACTCCATTAGTAGACTATATTGTCTCACATGTATGACCATGTCATACTAGATCCTCCTTTCCATCTCCGTGGAATTTTGGCAACTTCTCCTTGTTGTTTGCCATGTTTACTTTTCTAGGTGCCAATTATGTTTGTAGCACCGGTTGTGTTACAGGTTGGGATGGTACTATCAGTGTCGGTACCCCATAAATGTTTGGAACCATACCACTTAATGTCCCCAAACTACTAGAACTATCTAGGCCTGGTGGGCTACTGTGATAACCGTGCCCCTTGATCACTTTGATACTTGCAGCGGCAGCGGTATCCTGACCCTCCCTTCGTGCGGTTCCTCATTTTTTGTCCTTCAGGCTTCTCTTGCTTCCATCCATGGGGTTAAGGTTAAGGACCTAAACAAGCTCCTTGTTTCCTCTAAGTGGTACTCGTCACTTCTCTCAGCCTCATGGTCAAATACCTCCATACCCTCACCTTCACTTACTCCCTTCGGTAGTCCTTCGACGTGACTTCTGTATCTCTCCCTTCTCTTGGCTTGTTGTTGTGCGAGTAAAAATTTTCTAGCAGCTTGTTCCTCCTTGATTTCCTTCTTTATATTTTTATTCAATTGATTGGGCATGAATTCTTTGCTCACTTCTCCACGGGGAAATAATCAACACATCAAATTTTTTATTTTTTATTTTTGCTTTCCTGAGTACGTCTAGGCAGTGACGCCAAATGTTTACCCATTGGGGTAACCTAGTTTACTAATGCATAGATGTTATATAGAAATAAAAATACATAAGATAGATCAGAGAATACCAGAGTCTTTATTAATCATTCGTAAGTTGAGTACATTTATAATAGTCACTACATTATATTCCCCTTCGAAGAGAAAGTACATTGCTTATATAAAACCTAAAGGGGTGTGACCAAATGTCACTACCAATTCCCAACCGTTGTCCCGTAGTAACTAAGTACCATTGGAACACACATAATATAAATAATACCTAACACAACATAAAGTAAACTCTACAGCTAACAATTCCATCCAAAATGATGTTGATTTAATTATAAATACATGTAATTAGTTAATTCCTTCACTCAATTAAAAAACATATATATAAAAAAATACATAAACACACATATATATAAACATATGTATATGTGTGCATCCATATGCCTACGTGTATATATATCCATATAAGTATTATTATAAAACATACATTTATGAATACACTTGACAAAGATTATTATAATATATTTAATTTCATAGGACATACATATTATTACTAACAGATGGGTATTCCATTAAGCATAGAGAGAATCTCCACTCACACAAATCAATACTCACCTATTCCTAGTGAATATAATTAATATCCACAATAATTAACTTACAACACCAAGCTAACATAATTAGACCTGTGAAGCCAGGTGAAGTCAATGCCCAGTACCTGCAAGCCTGCATCATTGAGAGAAATACATGTGCATCGATGTACATATGAAAGAAGACATTGCGGGCAGATGATTGGGATTGATACATCGTGTGGACCTCATCCATGTGAGTAACTACGACTTCATCCTGAATCATGAAAACACATCATGTATATACACACACACATACACACACACACAAAGAATGTAGCATTATCATAATGAGGGTTAGAATCCTGAGCATTGGGTTAGTCCATAATCGATACTAATAATAAATCAATATAATCATGAGAAATATCCTAAATCATTAAGTGAGATACAAGATTCATCAAAAGTAACCTTGATTGAAGAATATATATCTATCAAGTATATATCATATAATATCCTAGCTATATTCAGACAAGTCTTGAAGGTCCTCAATAATCACATGGAAATAAACACATACAGAAATGATACCTTTAGATATTATGTTTGATACTAGAACCGTCAGGTGCTAGCTCATGAAATCATTATAAATAGACCATAGGAATAGATCAAGCAAGTATCATGAACAACTTAAGATGTAAGAAAATATCAAAAGATCTTACTTCATTTAAAAGCTCAAAACTTTTATTAGGGTTAGAGGGGTATTGCATCCTCTCCCCTTAGATTCGACTTACTCTTGGAAGTCAGAAGAGATAAAATGAACTATATATCACATGTAAGTTATAAATTATTATCCAACAGAATTGCAATATTACTACTCTAGAACCTAATTTAAGGACTATGCTTAATTATCCAATCAAGAGTTTTGATAAATCTGATCTTATTACAATTTTAGTGTAGATTAACTCAGTTCCAATGCAAGAGACTCTCAAATGAATTACCTATGTCTTTCTTTCACTTCGTGCAGTAAGTTTGTTCTGATTAAGTAAAAATAGGTTTTACAAGGACCCGAAACCTTTACAAAAAAAGAGTTCAATAGGTTTTACAAGGACCTGAAACCTAGAGTATAAAGAGAGATATACAATAAAAAGCAGTAAGTTTGTTAACAAGATACTAAAATTGGAGTATTACTTCAAAATTACTTTTATCAACTTGAAAATCCAAAGTATTCATGTTTTATTAACATCGATGTATTAGGAAAATGTGTGTTCTACCAATAAAAATTATCGCTTCCTTACACAATATAAAAATTTCTTATCTATGGTAGCCAGCATAAAAGGAGGAATTTCTGATAACTTTTCTATTTTGAGACACAATCTAATCATACATAATAAAAAATATGGAACTTCATTTCAAATAGGTTCCTAAATTTTGTGTCCCTTACCAACTATGCAGGCCAAACACAGAGGGGTATATAACATTTATATTTATTATGTTCACGAAGGTAATATATCAAACAATTGTTACTTACCTTTTCCCTCATGAAACTAAAACAATCTAGATACTCGAAAACTTTCCATTTGCATTAAAGCACAATTCTATAAGAAATATTTTTAGAAGACATAAAACAACCTCTTTTAGAAAGTAAACAATATTATTTTTCACCAAGATTTAAATAGACTTCCAATAACTTAGGATGCATACACACTTTACAATACATATATAATAGTTGTAGTGTTTGACTTTCAAAAATAAATTCATATCCCTAGAGGAGAAATAATCAGTTTTCAATTTAATGCACTGTGATCTATTAAGCTAGGATCCCTTCTCAAAGCTTACTAGTAATATTTACACTTTTCCCTAATTTGCATTTCAGGCACTCTCCATATAGCATTTACTTAATTTCAAACAACAATGTAAAAATATTTATTTTGAATTCCTATTTCATAATGATCATAGATCCATGAAGAGAGGAAGAAGCGCATGATTCCTACTATTACCTTCATAACCACAACAATTAAATCAATAACATTAACCAATGTACATAACTTTAATTTCTACCCTTTACCTATTTTTAATATTACCCTCATACACTTTTAAAACTTTTGAGATAACCTTGTATCCTAGTAGAAATTGAGTAACGTTCATAATAATATTCTTATAAAATTTATTTACCACAAAAACTTCTTAGTCATAGTCGATCAATCACTTAACGTTGTTAATTACTACTAAGGTGTTGATCACAATGTATATAAAACTTGAATTTTTTCCATAATAATCATCTAGGATCCTAACCATTCTCTAGGAATCTAGAAAGACACATGTTTAATAACAAAAAACAACTTCCCTCATTAATATAGATAATCCGTTTTCATACATACTCTTCTTTAGACTTTCTTGATTGTGTTAGCTAATTTATTTTCTATGCAAATTAACATGGCATGCATAAATAATAGAGCTTCTTACCAAAAGAGGGATAAACATTCTTCTTCCTAAATACAAATGTGAATTATAGCCTATGATAAAATCTTGAGGACATAGGTCCTTCACCGGAGGGTTTCCTAATTAAGCATTTACAAACTTTCCTGATATATTATTGCCTTTTCTAACCAATTTTTGTTCTTCAAAACCTATTTCTTAAGAGGGAAGAGATAGACAAAGAGTAATCCATATGGAAATAAATTATTTGTTCCTTACATTTCAATTTACCACTTCAAGAAGTCACAAGAGAGGGAAAAGAGAGAGATAATTCAAATTGTTATTATATATCAATTATCTATTATAACCTTATTCACTCATGCACCCTAGTTTCTCCTTTCACACAATGATCTATGCTACCACTTTCTTTCATCTTTTGCCAAGAATAAGACAAAATTTCATTTTCAAATTTTAAACCAAGACACGACACCAAATTTTATTTTCACTTCTTGCCTAGGTACAAATTATTAGCCATGAAATTTAATTATTACCATTTCAGTCATAAAAGAAAGTACTACCACAATCATTTCTTTCTTCACATTAAAGGTGCAAAAGCAATTAATTTCTATGAAGGAAGTCAACTAGGCATTTATCAGCAGATAGAATGCACAAAATTTTTAATAAAATATATTATAGGTAGGGTTAGGAGATAATATTACCTACTACACTTTTCTAGGGATAAAAATGTCATTTATCAACAATAATATGACACACACACCTCTAAGGAATTCCTTAACATTCTATTTATATAAAGCATCCATTTAACACATCGTTGACCCTAGAATGTAAAAAAATAAGTTATAATATAACTCAATCATAGAGGAATAGGTGTACCCTTATAAGACAATGTAACATAAATACAAGAAACAAAGCCTTCACTTCCTAAGATTCAATTTTTTTTGGAATACAGATGAAAATAAAGTAGATAGAGATAAAACATTCAATGTTATGCATAGGTGAGCTATGAGTCCCAGAGTTCCCAGTGTGGAACCTAGGGCTCTGATACCAAGATGTTACACCCCGCCAAGGAATCCAGGAGGACAAGCCAACTAACTACTAAGAGATGTGAATATTAATTTTTTGAATGAAATATTACCAACTAATCTAAGTCCTCTTAGGCTCCCTAACAATACTATTCAGGCAACATAATCTAATCTATTCATTTAAACATTAAGGCATTGATTAATTAATATAAGCTTACTAAATCATTCCTTTACCTTTAGCATTTAGTTCCAAGAATAGTCCTACAATCATTCCTAACGTATTTACATGCATTATATGAGTTATCCACTGCTTAAATTTATGTCATTAATTACACTATTCATTAAGCATTCAGGTGAGAGATAAACATTCAATACGTAAGCAATACCCTAAATACTTTATTATTCCATACGCATTTGAGGTACATAGTAAACATAATCCAATATTTAATTATATAGCTATCTTACTCATTGGTTCATGGATTCATAATAGTTTTCTACAACTTTACATCAAGAGATATCACAATCATTCATAAATACATTATTTCATACTAAGTCTAAGATCATTTCTTAGATAGAAAAAATTAATAAAAGTTACGTGAATAAATACCCTTCACCATTATCTTTTTATGTTCATAACATACAACATTTACCCTTTCCTTTTACCTAGATCTACCCATTCCCTTATGAATTTATTCATTTAGATTGATATACATCATATCATCAGATATAATTATTCCCTTACAAGAGCTTATAATTACAAGAATGCGCATGCATAAGTACATCTTTTCATATACAATAAGAAATCTTCAAAACTGAAAATTTAGAAAGGACAGGAGCCAAGAACATCCATCTGACCACGAACAGTAACTTGATAAAATAAATATTAACCACCCAACCTCATGGATCCAAAAATATTCCACTTCCCCATGCTAGGAGATAGGTACCAAGGTCCATGCAAGAAGGTAACAACTAGGATACCCCTAAGGTGATGGTAGCCCTTCCTAAAACATAACACAATAGAAAACACAAGAATACCACAAACAAAAAAAAGGACATAAATCACATTGGTAGGAACTTTAAGGAACACGCTGGGTGAGTATCATCACATAGCCCTCACTCCTTGGGTTTTCCTGGTAAGCCACTCTGGGCCCCAGCCCCAAGTAGGCACATGCGGAATAGGACATCTCTCACAGGGACGAGACTGTTTGATTGTGTTATCACAATAACACCTTCTCCCACTCCTATCTATAGCCTATACTAGAACTACCTGCATTGGCAAGGCTTATCTTAGTTAATGTGTAGTACCCCTTCCTATAATGTTATTAATGTTTTCACTGGATTAAACAACTTACCAATGGGTTATCCTGGTACTAGCCACTTAGGGCCCTGACCCCTCACTATGAGCCACTCACCTAGTGTTATTAGCTTCCCTACCTCTAACAAACATCATCAATGCACTTAAAGATAAGTACCATAGGTACACAAGTGTTCACAACATCAAATGATTGAGTTTAGGAAAGTGCTAGTTATCCTGAATCCTTTGGACAACCCTAAACTGCAATCGAGTACATAGATAGATAAAACACATCCACATTGCATCAAATGCATCAAAATGGATTCTCAACAACATAATAACATCATGAAACTCATAAAAACATAAATAATAACATCATAGTAACCTAGGATTGGGTTTAGGGGATCACTGATTGACCCTAGTCCACCAGACAGTCCTAAACCCTAATCTGGCATTCAAGATGGTAAATAACACATAAGAAGACATCAAAATGTACCAAACATCAAAAATTATACAAAGGCATATAACCAGGGCCTTTTGGTATCAAATCAATCCACAAAACATCATAACAAGATCATGTTGCAGAAAACATGTTGATTCCTGAAATTTGGCTAAGTCTAAAATTCCCTAAAACTGAAATTCCCTAAAACCTTCAAAATATAGAATCTTTATTTGAACTCCTAGGAGGCTGAAACCACTCTCAAACATCCTAGAAGGTATTACATAAAATGTAAATTAAAGTATAAGGAATTAAGAGTATGTAGCTTATACTTAAATGTTACATTTTCTGTTTTTCCCTAAGCCTGAAATTGCACTGAGACCAACAAACTGACCTAGCTTTTATGCATCCAAAATGCTTCAAAATGTATAAGGAGGAACTAAAATGAACCATGAATTACATTAAAAAAATATTACATGAAATCATACATTTTTCTTCCAAAAACAAACCCTAAACAATTTCAAAAACCCTAAAAATTAGCTTGGAAAGGTTCTGCGCAAGTGGGGTCTGAAGCTGCGCAAATGGGGCATCAAGCTACGGAGATGGGGGCTCAAGCTATATAAATGGTCAAGACCTACACACTTCAGCCTTTATCCTACATAGATGGTCATGCAACCTATGTAGATGGATCCCAGAACTACATAGATGGTAAAGGACTGTGTATTCTAGAGGCAACAACTTGCAAATTGGCCCTTCAGGTAAAACTGGGTAAGATGGAAGCCTGGGAAGTAGAATTGGAGGGATACCAAGTTGAGATCCCTATATTCTCCTTCCAAGTGAACCCTTAAACCCATTCTTCCTTCAAGGTAAGTATGTATTATTCCCGCCAATAGTTATAAGGTAAAGTAGGATAACATCAATGATATATTCTTCTAACAAGGGAGAAAGTCTACTACAACTCATAAGCATCAAAGGATCAAGGCTCTAGGTATAAGACATCACATTTAAAGCAAAAAATCATAAATAAAGACATATGACCCAAGCATACACTCTCATTATCTATCATTAAGATAGTCATCAACCACTCAATTATGCAAGAAAGTAATATAGCAATACAACCATTAAAGGTTTCTTCTAATCAAATAAAACAATAACAAACAGTAAAGAACACACATCAAATACAACATTCATATGAAAAGGATTCTCTTCTAGGGTAGAGCCTACCTAGATTCATGTGGAGAAACCTTTGGAAGAAGCTCCAAGCCCACTCCAGCCTATTCCAAACTTCCTCAACCTCTTCAATTCACAGAGATTCCTTCCGAATGCCACCACCAACTTTATCAATAATTTTTGGCTGATAATTTCCTTATGCCAATTATTATTTTCTTCCTTCCTCCCTACTCTACAATCCTCCTTTCATAAATATTGTGTGGGAGTGGTTGCACAGGAAAAGTCAACTGATGCAACCATCCACAACCATATATTGGTTATTAGTTGAAGCCTTATTAGTTCTTAGATAATTTTAATATGGAGATTCTTCCCATAAGTTCTTTAATATTCCTTACCACCTTTATTTAATTTTATGTTGAAGGGAGATTTAGGTAATTTATTTTATCCTAATATCTATATTTAATTTTTTCTTTTAGATTATGTTTAGTTACTTTGCCCCTAAAAGGATTAATAATAATTACCTTCATTCCATCCAAAATGATGTTGATTTAATTATAAATACACGTATTTAGTTAATTCCTTCACTCAATTAAAAAAACATATATATAAAAAAATACATAAACACACACATATATATACATATGCATATGTGTGCACCCATATGCCTACGTGTATATATATCCATGTAAATATTATTATAAAATATACATTTATGAATACACTTGACAAAGATTATTATAATATATTTAATTTCATAGGACATACATATTATTACTAACAGATGGGTATTCCATTAAGCATAAAGAGAATCTCCACTCACACAAATAAATACTCACCTAGTCCTAGTGACTATAATTAATATCAATAATAATTAACTTACAACACTAAGCTAACATAATCGGACACCAATCCACAACCAAAGGACAAATCCAAAAAGACCCAACCCAGGAGCAAGGATCAAGGGTAGGCTTAATCTTGTGAGACTTAGTACTGTCTCCATAAAAAAAATGATCGAGGATTTTGGGGCACGCTCAAACCTGTAAAGCCAGGTGAAGTTGATGCCTAGTACCTGCAAACCTACATCACTGAGAGAAATACATGTGCATCGATGTACATATAAAAGAAGACATTACAGATAGATGATCGGGATCGATACATCATGTGGACCTCATCCATGTGAGTAACTATGACTTCATCCTGAATCAGGAAAATACATCATGTATACACACACACACACAAAGAATGTACCATTATCATAATGAGGGTTAGAATCCTGAGCAATGGGTTAGTCTATAATCAATACTAAAAATAAATCAACATAATCATGAGAAATATCCTAAATCATTAAATGAGATACGAGATTCATCAAAAGTAACCTTGATTGAAGAATATATATCCATCAAGTATATATCATATAACATCCTAACTATATTCAGACAAGTCTTGAAGGTCCTCAATAACCACATGGAGATAAAAACATACAGAAATGATACCTTTAGATATTATGTCTAATACTAGAACCCTCAGGTGCTAGCTCATCAAATCATTATAAACATATTATAGGAATAAATCAAGCAAGTATCATGAACAACTTAAGCTATAAGAAAATAACAAAAGATATTACTTCATTTAAAAGCTCAAAACTTTTATTAGGGTTAGAGGGGTATTACAAGTTGTTTCTATCAATGGTATCTCTGGAATGTCTTCTATTGTTTCCTCTATTTCTTGAATAGTAGCTTATGTCAATAAAGGAACATGAGTGTCTTGTGGTGTCTCAAAGCTAGGTACATATCTTTCTCCTTGATATTCAGGATACTTTGTACCAATATGCAATAATCTCTCATAGGTCCATTGTTCTAGTTCTATTTCTTCTTCTTTGTCACTTCCTTCATCAAATATTGGACCATCTCTTGAAATAAGGTTTTAAGATTTATTATTGAAACCCAGTCCTATCTTATCTTTGGTATTTATGAATTCCATGTGTATAGGTTCAACAAGTCCCTTTCTTTTGTCTCCTAAAGGTCCTTTTCCTGTATATCCCATTTGTTTGAGAATTTCATATCCTTTATCATACTTTTCTGGGGATATCTCCACATTTTTTACCTCATTTTCTTTTGGTTATCCTTTGTAAAGCCAAGCCAAGACTTCTTTCTCTTTTTTTTCATCCTCTTGAGAGGTAGATGATTTAACCATACCAATTGCTTTGTGAATTTATGGTTCTTTAGATGTAGTAGGTGTGAAAGATGAGGAAGGTTTTCCATAAGATCTTAGAGACACTAGAAGTTATGTCAATGATAGGGTCATGTCTAGCTTTTATTCTCCCATACTAGTTTATTCAAGTTTTAAGGTCTTTCCAAAACTTATCGTATCCTTGTCTTTAGTAGTTTTAGGTATAACATCTTTTGGAACTTCCTTGTTATGAGGGACCATACTATCTGCTTTAATGTTGTTGCAAGTATAACTAGCATCTGCAGGAATTGTTACTTCCACCTCATTATGTGGGAATTTGATAAATTGGTGGTAAGTAGAGGGTACCACATGAATTTCATGGATCCAAGGTCTCCCTAATATTATTTTGTAAGCCAAGGGTAGATCTAGAACTTGACATATCACATTTCTTTCAACTGGTCCAATTCTGATTTGTAGAACAATGAGGCCTTTAGAGGATCTTTCTTCTTCATCGTAAGATTTGATAGTTATCTTACTTATTTAGTCAATGGTTTGTTCTAAAATTCCAAACTTCTTTATCATATTGAGAGTACAAGTGTTCAACCCTGTGCCTCCATCTATCAATACATGTCTAACATGATATTTTTGAATTAGGACTTCAATGTGTAAGGGTTGGTTATGCAGATGTGTCAATGACTTATCATCTTCTTCTGAAAAGGAAAGATAGTGTGGTGATGATATATGATTAACCATTGCTTGGAACTTGTCTACATCAATGTCTTTTGGCACATTTTCATAATGTAGGGCTTGTTCAAGGACTTCCCTATGCACTAAGGAGATTTTAAGTAACTCAAAGATAGAAATTTGAGTAGAGGTTCATTGCAATTGATCCACCAAGTTATAGTTTGTTGTTGGAATGGTAGCTATTTGTCTTTCTATTGGTTTGGGAATAGTGACAATAGGTACCTTGGAAGATGTTGCTAGTTTTGATGAGGAACTATCTCCTTTTATTGTGACTTGTGCTTCACTTTGAGTCACCACATTCGATTGTGTAGATGTGTCTTTTTCACCATTAATAGTGATCACATTGATTGATTCATATTTTATGTCCAACATGTTGATCACATTATCATTATTGGAGTAGGTGTAATTTACTTTATTTCCTTTAGAAGCTTCCCCTTTCTCATAATTAGGAAATGGTTTGTTGAAGGCCGTATGGTCTTCAGTTGAAGGTTGTATCCCTTAAGGTAGTTGTTGCAGAAATACTCAGGCAAATGGGTGGGTTACAAGAAAGGAATTAACAAGAAAAATAAAAGGCTCCATATTCCCCACCATTATAATTGCACACCAATTCATTATCACCAAAGGAGGATGGACACATTTGTATAAGTACCTTGAACCTTATCAGATGGCAACATCAATGATAAGATGTGCTGATAATGAAGTACTTATAAGTGAGATGTTCATAGAAAGGACAAAGTGTTTAACATTGGAGCACCAATTTAATTTTCCTGAGGACAAAACCATAAATGAGTACAAATTGCAAGAACAAGAGATCAAAAAGGAAAAATGGTTAGTGTACAAGAAAACATTAGATTTTGTTCATCACTTAGATAAGGGATATGATCCTTTAAAAGAATTTATTCCCTGGGCTAAGAAGATAGAATCTCTAATGACAATGTTTGAGGATATTATGCAAGACTTTAATCAAAAGAAACAAAAGGTCATAGAAACAGAGCCAGCAAAGGCTAAAGCAATTCTGAAAAGGGCTATTCTAGCTAGAGGTATTCCACAAGGAAGATATGTCTTGCAGTAGGAAAAGGGGTATAGTATGGTGTTGCCAATTAGGATAGAGGAAGTTTCTACTTCAAAAAGGAAGAGACCCCTGGAATCAGATGCACAATCATTGTCATTTCCCAAACAAAAAAGAATAGAAGTAGGGGAAAAACAAAAAATAGATATTTACTCCCCTTCCCAATCTCCCTTGCACAGGGATGAACAAGTAATTGCACAGAAATCAATATAGATGGGAAATATAGGGTATATTTTTGTCACATCTTAGGAGATGCAAGAAGGAATTATAGAGGCTCCCAAACATATAGAGATAAACTTAATTGTTGCAAATTTTGCAGGAAAAGAGTTGGATCCAATTACCAAAAAAGCTAGTGATGAATTCATGTCTGATGATAAGTTTGTTAAAGCTAGGGCATTTTTCCAATTCCTCTAGAGAATTCACATTAATGAATTTAGAGAAAAGTGTCAGCAAAGGTAGAAATATCAACTTGATAATGGTGAGGATGAAATTGAAACAGAGGTAAAGTAGGAAATGATGGAAAATTTTGATAAGATCACTCTTGAAGAAGGCCGAGAATTGGTTAGAAAAGAAGTTCTTATTCTTCCTGAATGGGATTTAGTTGATGCTATAGTTTTTTATCCCACCAGAAAAGAGACTAAGAAAATGCATACCAGTGGGATATCTATGGGTGTTAAATTTGGTGAAGACCATGCAGCATTGGTAATGTGGTCATTGAAGAAGAAGGAAAACAAGGGAACTGATGAAAATGCTCAAGCTGAACATTCAGGAAGTCTATTAGTAAGAAGAGTTTCAGAAGCTTCAGGAGTGGAGGTAGAAAGCCTAACATTATAATCTGAAAATTTAGCATGAAGGTAGAATAGAAGAAAGATGAAGATATTCAAAGCCTAAGGACCAAGCTAGAAATAGTTTTGAAGGCTTATAATGAGGAAAAGGTGAAGTCTTTGGAGAAAGACAAGAAGATAGCCATAGTAGAGGGAAAGAAATTAGTTTAGGTTTCTCCCTAAAGGATGATAGCTTAGAGGCCACATAAACCCTCTTACTCTAGTCCAATTATATCTTTTCCTCCTTCTCCTATGCCATCAAGTCCTACTACACAAGAAGACTTGGAGTTAGAAAGAGAGATTAATTGCTAAAAGGACTAAATTGGAAGAGTCAAGAAAGAAATGGGATGAATATTTCAAAATGTCCATAGAAGAATAGACATGGATACAGAAAAGGTATGAAGATAAGATAAATGCCACACTTATGCAGTGTACTGATGATTTGAATCCTCCTTCCATTTACTTGCAGGGTAAGAAAATTATGAGCATACTGGATGATTACAATGCAGACAAAGGTAAGAGTGACCCAATTATGGATAGGTGGAGAGGAAAAAGGGTAGAATTGAAGTATTTTATTCCATTTCCAAGGAGGAGAACAATGTGGATATTGTGCTAACTGGCACCTACAAGTGTTTTAAACTTCTCATTGATTTGGACATAAGGAGGAGTGTCATCATAAAAAAGGTGGAGATATTGAGAAAGGAGTATTCAAAATACTGTTATGAGATGTTCCCAAATCTAGTAAAGAAGAGTGGCGATATAAAGAGAGAATCCTTGTGAATGACCCAAATGAATGATGAATTGGAAACAAGGACAAACATCATCATCACTTTGGAAAGTACACTTTTTTTTGTTCAAACTGTTGAAATTATTAACAAAGCCAAGTTATATTTTGAATTTTGGAAAGAGGAAATTGAAAAGGAAAAATTTAATTGGGAGGAAATCAACAGCAAAAAGGATGAGGTTATCAATTTCCCTTAGCCAATTGATGAGGTGTTGAACTCTTGGAAAGACAAATACAATTCAGCTAACCAAGGAGAAGATGATGTGGTGTAAAAACAACAAGTGACAATGCTTCCCAACATTTTCAATAAGACATGCAAAGACAAAAGATCATACATTAGAATACCAAGGTAAAAAACTCCAGGTGGCAACTTTCGAACAAGTTCAAAGTAGTTTCAAAAACTAGGTGGTCAGAAGACAAAGTACTTAGGAAAATCTTGTAACAAAGTGGTTATCACTTCACTTGTTATTTTTTCTTTTGTATGATTCATGTATTTTGTCCTCATTCTAATTGATCGGTAGCTTGTTGCAATCCTATTCTATAAAAGGATTCCCAAGATCATTAGAAGGGGCTGGAAAATCATACATTGTAAGGATTTTGTAAAGTTTTCAGTCAGGGAAATATAACAGAAATTGTACTCGACTAGTTTCAAGATTAGAAATAAACTTTAAGGTTTGTAGCATTTTATTCAGGTGGTTATCTTTGACTACATTTTGTAAGCATAAGTGTGATTCTCTATAATTAATAGAAATATCATGTTTCCAATCTCTCATGTGGTGTTCATCTGATGAGTTATGAATTTTCCAATTCATTAGCATAGATCTTATTTGTGTGTATGTAGTTGTTTTAGAGTTTTGATCAAGGATCAAATTATATGATGCTCTAATTAGTGCATAGATTCATCTGAGTATGCAATAGGATTTCATAAGTAGTATGGGTGTGGGATAATTATTTTTATGGCCTAGAATCTCATAACAAATCCTTCTGAGGTTCCATATCGCTGAATCAGTCAACTATTCAAGGAGTATGAGTTGCAATCTCAAAACATACCATTCTAACATTGCAAATAGGTGAATCAGTCAACCACTTGTTGAGAATGAGCTACAATCTCATAACTGGACTTTTTGAGGTTCTAGATCACCAAAGCGGTCAAACATTCTCTGAGAATGACCTATAATAACAAGCATTCTAATGTTTCAGATTGCTGAATCAGTCAATTGTTCACTAAGAATGAGTTACAATGTCAAAACAAGTTGTTCTAGTGTTGTAGATCATCGATCAGTCAATCATTTGTTGAGAATGAGCTACAATCTCGTAACAAGCCATTTTGAGGTTCCATGTCACCGATTAGGTCAACTATTCGTTGAAATCTCAAAACAAGCCAGTCTAACATTGTAGATAGATGAATCGGTCAACCGTTTGCCAAGAATGAGCTAAAATATCATACCAATCCATTTTGAGGTTCTAGATCACTAAATTGGTCAACCTCGTTCGCTAAGAATTAGCTACAACCCCACATGAAGCCATTCTGAGGTTCCAAATCACCGAATTGGTCAACTATTTGCTTAGAATGAGCTATAATCTCATAAGAAGTCATTCTGAGGTTCTAGAATTCCAAATCGGTCAAAGGTTTGCTAAAGATGAGCTACAATCACAAAATAAGTCATTCTGACATTGGAGATCCTTGAGTCAGTCAATCATTTGCTGAGAATGAGATACAATCTCATAACAAGCCATTTTGAGGTTCTAGATCATTGAATCTATCAAACATTCACTAAGATTGAGATACAATTCCATAACAAGTCATTTTGAGGTTTTAGATCATTGAATCGGTTAACCGTTCACTGAGAATGAGATACAATCTCATAATCAGTCATTATGAGGTTCAGATCTTTGAATTGGTCAACCCATTCCTAACAATTTGCTATAATCTCAAAACAAGTCATTCTTATGTTGCAGAGCTTTGAATTGGTCAATCATTTGCTAAAAATGAGCTACAATCTCATAACAAGGCATTCTAAGGTTCAAGATCATGAAATTGATCAAACATTAGCTGAGAATGAGCTAGAATCTCAAAACAAGTCATTCTGACATTGTAGATCATTAAATCGGTCAAGCATTTGCTGAGAATGATCTATAATATAATAACAAGACATTTTGAGGTTCTAGATTACTGAATCAGTCAATTGTTCATTGGGAATGAGATACAATCCCATAACAAGTGGTTTTGAGGTTCCAGATCACTGAATCAGCCAAGCATTCACTTAGAATGAGCTACAATCTCATAGTAAGCCATTCTAGGGTTCCAAATCACCAAATCAAAAAACCACTCACTAAGAATGATTTACAATCTCAAAACAAGTCATTCTGACATTGCAGATCATTGAATCAGTTAACCATTTACTGAGAATCAACTACAATCTCATAACAACCTATTTTGAAGTTCTAGATTTCTAAATTAGTCAACCGTTCACTGAGAATGAGCTACAATCACATAAAAAACCTTTTGGGGTTCCAGAACACCGAATCAGTCAACCATTTGCTGAGAATGAGATACAATCTCATAATAAGCCATTATGAGTTTCCATATCACCAAATTGGTCAAATGTTCATTGAAAATTAGCTATAATCCCATAACAAGTCATTCTGAGGTTGCAGATTGCGGAATGGGTCAATCGTTCATTGAGAATGAGATAAAATCTCTAAACAAGTCCTTCTAATGTTGTAGATCATCAAATCGGTCATTCGTTTGTTGAGAATGGGCTACAATCTCATAATAAGTCATTCTAAGGTTCCACATCGCTGAATGAATCAACTATTCTCTAAGAATGAGCTAGAATCTCAAAACAATCCATTCTAACATTGTAGATCATCAAATAGGTCCACCATTTTCTGAGAATGAACTACAATCTCATAACAAGTTATTTTGATGTTCTAGATTGTCAAATCTATAAACCATTCACTGAGAGAGCTACAATCCCATAACAAGTCATTTTGAGGTTCTAGATCATCAAATCGGTCAATCATTCACCGAGAATGAGCTACAATCTCATAAAAATCATTCTAAGGTTCTAGATCTCTGAATCAGTCAAACATTTGCTAAGAATGATCTAAAATCTCATAACAATTCATTCTAAGGTTGCATATCCCTGAATTGGTGAACTGTTCAGCAAGAATGAGCTAGAATCTCAAAACAAGTCATTTTGATGTTGTAGATTGTCAAACTAGTCAACCGTTTGTTTAGAATGAGCTACAATATCATAGCAAGCTATTTTGAGGTTGTAGATCATAAAATTGGTCAATCATTCATTGAGAATGAGCTACAATCCCATAACAAGCCATTTTGAGGTTCCAGATCATCGAATCGGTCAACTATTAATTGAGAATGAGCTACAATCTCATAAAAAACCATTCTAAGGTTCTAGATCACTGAATTGGTCAAATGTTCACTGAGAATGAGCTATAATATCTTAACAAGTCATTCTATGGTTACAAATGGTTGAATCAGTCAGCCTTTCACTGAGAATGAGCTACATTCTAAAAAAAAATTATTTTGATGTTATAGATCATCAAATCGGTCAACCATTTTCTATGAGTGAGATACAATCTCATAACACATCATTCTAAGGTTTCAGATCACCGAATTGGTCAACCATTCATTAAGAATGAGCTAGAATCCAAAAACAAGTTGTTCTTATGTTGTGAATCATCGAATCAATGAACTATTTGCTGAGAATGATCTACAAACTTATAACAATCTATTTTGAGGTTCTAGATCACCAAATCAGTCAATCATTCACTGAGAATGAGCTACAATGCCATAACAAGTTGTTTTGAGGTTATAGATTATCGAATCGGTCAATTGTTCACTCAGAATGAGCTATAATCTCATAACAAGCCATTTTGAGGTTCCAGATCACTAAATCGGTCAAAGGTTCACTCAGAATGAGCTACAATCTCATAACAAGTCATTTCGAAGTTCAAATTTTCCAATCAGTCAATCATTTTGTGAGAATGTGCTACAATCTCAAAATAAGTAATTTTGATATTGCAGATCATTAAAGCGATCAACCATTTTCTAAGAATGAGCTACAATCCCATAACAAGTCATTTTGAGGATCAAGATTGCCGAATCAGTCAACCATTCATTGCAAATGAGCTTGAATCTCAAAATAAGTCGTTCTAAGTTTCTAGATCGCCGAATCAGTCAAAAGTTCACTAAGAATGAGCTACATTCTCATAACAAGTCATTTAGAGGCTGCAGATCACCGAATCAGTCACTTGTTCACTGAGAATGTGTTGCAATGTCAAAACAAGCCATTTTGATGTTGCAGATCATCGAATCCATCCATAGTTTGCTAAGAATGAGAATTAATCTCATAACACGCTTTTCTAAGTTTCCAAATCACCGAATCAGTCAACCGTTCACTAAGAATGAGCTAGAATCTCAAAACAAGTCATTCTAAGATTATATTTGTATAGATCCAATCTTGTGCACTCAATAACAAGGGCTAGTAGCACTGATTTTTAATGGGGGAAGAAATTAAAACTACTAAGAACAAATCTATGATCAATAAAACAACAAGAAAAAATAGAGGAAAACAAACAATTGCAAACCACAATGCTTGAAGCTTCTATTGCTTCTCTCTACTCTTTCTAAAATGTTGTATGAATGGTGCTCAGTATTGGTATTGGTAGCATCTATGACTTGGGAGTGTTGAAAAAATGAGATCAGTGTGATATTGATTTCGCTCGATGCCTCGTACAAGAATCCTGCAGAGTTATTGTGCACCAAGCTTGAAATATTGGATCCTTCAAATGGTTGAGAATGGTTGATTATATAGAATAAAGAAATGATTTGCATGGATGAGAACAATGATAGAAATTGGATGATGAATGGTTGAGATCAAAAGGAATTGGAGAAACAATTTGTACACTCCACCTCTTCAACTTGGAGAGAAGAGGGGATGTTTAGTTAACTGAAAAGATGATTAAGAGTTGCCTTTTTGAACTAGAGAAAGGATTTATTTGAATATTTAATTGATTTTTAAAATTAAAGTATTCAAACATGAGATAAATGAATTGCATTTTGATTTAAATAGAATTTTTGAGTGAAATTAATTTAATTAGAAGAATAAATTAATAAGTTTAAATATTTAAATTTAAACTTTAGGAAATTGAATTTAATTAATTAATAAATATTAATTAATTAAGGTTAATTAATTAAAAAAATTAATTATTTAATTAATTTTGAGAATATGATTAAATGATTTGGGGATTGGATTTTAGAAGAAATAGATGATTAATTAATGATTAAAACCCATTAATTAATAGATAAAATTTAGTGTTTTAATGTAAGATCGCAAGTATGTCCATTTTAGGGTGTCTACATTTTCCCTTCTTTGATGCATTATGGCTTGTTGCATTGTGTCAAAGAATATTCTATTTTGATCTTGCCACCCCCGCAACAAATTTGAGCGAAAGTCACGACAAGAGTGTTAATTTTTTGATACTGCAAAATGATTGTCATGACATTCAATAGTTTGTGAAAATAGTCATAATTTATCCTGATATTAGCTACAAAAGTTTCTAGGGCCTAGGATGATAAAATAGGGCTCCTTGAAGAATTAGGGTTTTTGTTGATCACTTAAATATAACTTGTGGGTCCTTTCATTTGTCACTTTGCACTTTGGAGCTCCTGATTTTCTGGTAAGGTTCGCCTCTAAGTTTCTTTTTCTTTTCTTTCTTATTTTGGGTGATGGTGGGCCATCTGAGAGTCATGCCGGTGTCTAACCAAGTCTGTACCTTTGGTAATCTTGAGGGCATAGGCTGTGTAGTGAGTTTCTTATCCTATGTGCATTTATTGTTTGTCATTAATGCTTTTAAATTCAATTGGTTTTTTTGTATTTTTTGTAACTGTACCGCAATCATCAATGATTTTACCACAATTAATGAGTGCATGCCACAATTTTTTATTCCCTTTTGCAACTAATAAGTGTGCCACATTCAAATATTTTATTATCACAATTGTGATTTGTGTTTCATAATTTTTGTTTAGCTGCCACAATTGCTATAAATGTGTCCAAATTGTTGTTTGTGTTTCACAATTTCTCTATTGTACTATATACTTAGTGTTTTTGCATTTGTCTAATTTATTTTGTTGATCCTGGCACTGATTACTATATGTACTATTCTTTTGTAGGTTACTAGCGATATTTTGCATTTCCAAGAGTCCAGACCACCAGATTTAGTATACCGCTTTAAAATCTCTGAGGATGAGAGGGATGTCCTTAGGGATTTAGGATTATAATGGATTAATTACATGCCTAAGATCATTACTAATAGGGGTTTTATCTCTACTCTTCTTGAGAGATGGCACTCATACACTAACATCTTTCATCTTCCCACTGGAGAGTGCACTGTCACTCTCAAAGATGTTTACCGCATTCTCCATATTCCTATCCAGGGTGCGCTAGTAGAGTTCACCTGGTAGCCTGGTATTGTTGCTTTATCTAAGATGTCTAGTCTGTCTATTGATCAGTTAGGGATGTATGATCCTTATGACATCCCATGTTCTAGATTTGGCATAGTTTTAGACAGGTTGACTACATTGTTAGGTAGCTTGATCTGTGGGGTTTTGTGTCCTGACCATAGGCAAGATGGATTCTCTATTGGATGGGGAGTTGTTCTTCGGAGTATGTTGAGAGACCATCTATTTATTCTTTGGGGACCTATATGCTAGCACATATATATTATCACATGTTCTACATGGATTACCAGGGTGGTAAGTCACTTGGATGTGGCGCGACCTTGCTTTAGATTTGGGCATGGGAGCGCATAGCTGTTTGTAGACCTATTGGAGCTCTTGATGTTCCTACAAGTATACCTTATGAATTTATGTATGATAGAGTCATGGTATAATCCCATATGGGGCACCTTGTGTATTAGAGTTAGAATCTTGACATGATTTCATAATTTATCTGGAGACCCTATATGTCCTATCTTATCTGGGATAGCGAGAATGCACACCTTCCTTTTTGTCGACAGAGGAGATTCTCAATTTTTGTGTTAGAGAGCATATCCACATGAATCATTTGCACAACACTGATATGGTGTTGTGGCATTTTTTTGAGCATCAAGATGTGACAGATTCCTATGCTTAATATTCTCATAGATCTAGAGACATTACCCTTTGGGTGGTCCCTCTCCTTGCTGTGAGGACCAAGTTTGAGGGTTTGCTGCATGTTCTGTAGACATGGCGATAAAGAATTATTGATGCAGGTAGATTACCTTATATTCTTGTTCCTTGTTTAATACATTACTCTCTTTATGGTCTTTATGATATAGATTATCTCTTGATTAGTCTCTTATTCTCTTTTATCCATGTGGTACTGATGTTGAACCTTGTTTTTCTGCAGGCACTACTCCATAGTTTGATGCTTGGTGGCTGCAGTCCCAGCCTATTTCCTTGAAAAATGTTACCTAGTCTATTATTGTGGTTTTGATGAGGAGACCACAATAGAGAGGTAGTGACCAAGGGAGAGGTGGAGGGAGGGATGGTGGGAGGGATGGAGGTCGGGGGAGGTAGAGATGGAGGTCAAGGAGGTGGGGGAGATAGTGGCCGAGGGGGTGGGAGAGGTGGAGGGAGAGGAGATAGTGATGATCCTGATCCTGGGAGAGGAGGAGAGAGATTTAGGACTAGAGGAGGAAAACTTAGGGAGAGTGGGACTAGGCGGGTTGGTCTAGGGGTGATCCTAGAGGAGTTGGAGGGGATGGAGGAGGATCTACCTTGGCTCATGAGGAGGGTATGGAGATAGACTAGTGAGGTTGTAGCAAAGAGAGGGGAGGAGAGAGGAGGGGAGAGAGATGTGGATAGAGATGTCAAGATGGTGGAGGTGGATTAGGTAGGATCCAGCTCCTCAGTATCTATTAGAAGTAGTGGTAGTGAGAGTGAAAGTGAAATTATAGAGGAGGACTCATGGGTTATGAGGGATGAGGGGTTGAGTGGCACTCAAGAGGAGGGGGAGATGGATGTGGTTATTGGTGGGTAGGGGATGATCCCTTGGAGGTCTAGCATCTATCTTAGGAGGTTGCAGAACTTACCTACAAACTAGAGACATCAAAGCTATGGTTATAGAAGTAGAGGGAAGGGTTACTGATGCAAGGAGGGCATGGACAACCAGGGCCCAAGGCACTCTAATCTATCAAATCCTACTTGAAAAAAAACTCTGAAGCAATAACATAGAATGGGAGAGAAAGAAAGCAGATAACTTATATTATTTCATTAATTATTAAACATGTCAGGTTGTAAGGCCTTCCTGATTTTGGCCATATACATTCTGATCATTATAGATTTATCTTCATACATACAAGGTCACTAACCTTTGATCTTGATCTTTCTACTAGAATTTATGTCTTAACTCCCCCTTAATCTAAGAATAGAAAAATCAAATATATAAAAGAGTCCATGAAAGAGGTCGACAATTAGATCCTAAAGATCCAACATAGGGAACAGGGAAAACCCAGATTTAGGTCCACATGCATCCCAATGAGAGACCCCAACATAAATTATGATACGAAAATCAAATGTAGATGTTGGCAAGGAGATCCAACATCAAGAAACCAACTCGGTGAGAAAAGACTACTAAGCATAGAGACCAGTCAGTGAAAACCACCGAAAAACCAAGAACGACTACCGAGACCCTGTCGGTGAAGCCAGCCAAAATAGGTAACTGTGTCTGAGTGGTGAACCAACAACCTTTCAACTGACCATGCAAATAAGTTACCGAGTACTTTACCAAGTAGTCACCCTGGTGGAACCAAAATTTACAGATCATTTTTCATATCCAAATAGCTTTGGGAAGTATCTTTTTATACCTATGTTGCTGAAAATATTTTTTTTATTGTTGTTTTAACCTAATGTTCTTAGTCTTATTTTAAAATTTATATTTCTAGTTGCTGCATATATTTCACAGTCTTTTTTTTATTTTATATCCTTGTGCAGATTCATACGGTGATTAAATATCAGTAAACATCTACGGTCTCCATGATCTCTTAATTGAAAGTTGAACGACCTTTATCCATTAAGGCATCATGCCTAGCTGACAAGTGTTTGATTAGATCTTTCCTAAGTGGGGTCAAAGGAAATAAATCACCAAGAAAGTTCACGTTAATCCAACGGTAGGCATTATGCCTTGATCACAAGATGTAGTCAAGTTATTCATCAAGGCATCACACCTAAACAACACATGTCCCAGGCTTGCAAGTGCTCTGAGTTACGAAGGTTGATCGGCAGCTAAAATTAGGTGAAGATCGATGACAGGTGTAATGCCTTTAAGTGAAGATGCATGAACTTTATCCTTTAAGGCATCATGCTTTATCAAGGCATGTCTCGGACCCACAAGTTCTAAGTAATAATGATCGGCTATTAAAATGCAAAAATAATCGATGGTTGGCGTTATCCCTTGATTGGAAGATGCACACAGTTTACCCTTCAAGAGATTGTAACTGAATGACACATGTCCTTAAAGATGAAAGGGATAAGATGATAGGATGGCAGCATCAACATGGATTTCTCTTTGTCATTTTAATATTTTAATATTTTCAGTCAGCTAGGGTATTATATATTATTTGATACATCATCATTTACCATGCAGGGTTTCAAGGCTGGCAAAAACCATGGATATGTCTGATGATGAGACATTGTGACCTTCATTAAATGGAAAGGATGATCACATTTGGACATTCTCTAAGGAATATTCACATGGATGGAGGATGAAAGTTGATGGTCGATGACGTTGGTGATTCTATCCTTGATGATGAAGTTGTTCAAAATACCATTGATAGTATATATTATCAAGCAGAGTATATATGGTTATTTGTGGATGAGCATATGATCAAAGTGCAATTATGATCATAACACAAAATCATCTTTTAAGTTATCTCAGACAAATCACAAGTTACTTGCTAGCAATTATTATTATGAATCCTAACGGTCGGCAACTATTTTCAAAATAGAGATGTTAATCATTTCTTAATTGTAACTATGATGTTCAATTGTTGTTCTTAGGGTTATGTTTTAGTTATGAAGAGACACATTGGTCTGAATATTGTATGTATCCCTTGGAATTTATATAAATAGGGATTGCAAGACCATGTGGAGAACACAGTCATTATTATTGTTCCTAGTTTAGAACTTGGTCACAACTATAACATGGACTCGAATGTACTATTATTTCAAAATCAATAAAGATAAGTTTTTTATGTATCACTTGTGGTAAGAAAGTTAAATTCATTTCAATTAGTCCCTTGTAATTATTGAAGGAATTTCAATTTCTATTCTTGCAATGCTTGTGTCTATATTTTATATGTTTCATATCCCTATTTGATTATCAAGGATTTTGTGAAAAGTTAGTGTTTCTAACTTCTTGTTCAACTAGTCTCCCAACCAAAGGAGTTAAATTCATTTGAACTAAGAAGGATATAAATAGGCTTAATTTCTCTGCATCAACAACATTTGAATAGTTGATGGTGTTGGAATATATACTATCTTGTAGGGTTGTAAATAGGATTGAAATTGGATTGACTCTATTGCCCAAGTTAAAATAGGCACTGATCTTATCAATTATTGGCTATAGCCATTTAGTTATTTGTTTAAAGTTGTTGAGATATTCTATCTAGTATTCATTCATTTATTCATATTTTAAAAAATTTCTTATAATTTCATAAAGCATTCTTAGTCTTTTAGTTTATGTTTTGATTGATCATAATTGGATTTCTTTCAAGTACATGTTTTCCACACTTGAAAGAGAGGTTTGACATGCTATCATATCTTCTATAAAAAGCCTTAATCTTGAGAGATAAGTTAAGGTATAGGTCTACCAGCCTTGGTTTTGTAGAGCCAGAATTGCAGAAGTTCCAACCTTGTTTTTGGTTGAACTTGTTAGTTAGCCAAATCACTTGGGTTTCCCAGCATTGGATTGGCAAGTCCATAGGAAATCCAATATGTTGATTTGAGCACCAACAGATTGACAACTCTATTAGGGAGTTGTTGTCAAAGAAGTTCCAGGATTTTTGATAAAGACAAACTCTATTGGGAGAAAGGACTCAAAAGACAGTAAGTATTTTCCTTCTAGAAGGAAGGTGGCGACTATACAAATTTGATGCAATTATATCTTGGTAAAATAATTTTGTTATAATAAGTATTTATGTGAGGTAGAAGACCCTTGCATCAAGATTTAATTGAATCAGACTTATAAGAAAGCCTAAGGAGAGGAAATAAACAAGTTTCAGCTATGTTGTGTACTAGATGTTGTAGGATTGAATCTAGCTCCACACCATCTCGAGTTAATGAATGGTGGTTAGTAGCACTGATTTTCAATGGTGGATATCAATCAAATAACTACTAATAACAAAACTATGCACAATAAAATGACAAGCAATAAAGGAGGAATATAAATGAATGCAAACTAACAAAGCTTGAATCTTCTATTGTCTCTCTCTACTCCTAAAATGATGTTTGTGTGGTGCTCAATATTGGTGTGGGTAGCGTCTATGACTTAGGAGCGTCGAGAATATGATATTGAATATGTGATCGCAAGAAGACTTTATGCTTGAACCAATCTGACAGAATAATGGTGCACATGAGCTTGAAATCCTAGATGTTTGATCATAAGAAGGCTTGATGCTTGAACCAATCTGACAAAATAATGGCACACAAAATCTTGAAATCATGGATACTTCAAATGGTTATGAAGGGTTGATTATACAAAATATGAAAATGATATTAATGGTTGATCTCAATCCCAAAGATAGGAGGATGAATGGTTGAGATCAAAGGGAACTGAAGAAGTCATCAATAAACTCCACCTCCTCAACTAGGAGAGAGGAGATAAAGTTTGGTTAACTAAACATCTATATATGAGTTAGCTTTAGAACTAAAGAGGTAATTTGGAGTTACCTTTTTGAACTAAAGAGGTAGGTGGAGTATTTCATGCAATCAGAGATCTGATCAAGAGTTCTCTTTTTTGAACTAAATAAAGGATTTAATTGAATATTTAATTCATTTTTATAATTAAAGGATTCAACATGTGAGATAATTGAATTATTTTTGGTTTAGAATTGAATAATTGAATGAAATTAATTTAATTAGAAGAATTAATTAATAAGTTAAAATATTTAAATTTAAACTTTAGAAAATTGAATTTAATTAATTAATCAATATTAAATGATTAAGGTTAATTAATTAAATAAAATTAGTTATTTAATTAATTTTGGAGATTTGATTAGATGATTTGGGGAATGAAATTACAAGAAAATATATGATTAATTAATAATTAAAAAACCATTAATTAATAGATGAAAATTAGTATTTGTAATGTAAGGTCACAAGTATGTCCATTTTAGGGTGTCTACATTTGCCCCTCTTTGAAACAATGTGATTCATCACGCTGTGTCAAAGAATTTTCAGATGTGATCCTACCCCAGCTTTCCCCAGTGACAGCAGGTGGACTATATGCCCCCTCAACAAATTAAGCATAGAAAATGTGCTAGATGAGCATTAATTTTTTGAAAATGTGAATCACTATATGATGATGATGAATGCATTCCTATGTTAGTTATGATGTTATTGATGATGGATGCATTGATTATTTTCTCTATTATGCACATGTTTTGGATTTTTTAATGCAATAAATGATTGCAATCTACTATGGACAAAATATCTCAGTAAATGCATGTGTTAGTTAGATGAATGTTAGTGTGAACTTATCTCTAGAATTTAATGATAGATTTGGACTGATAGAATAGGATGGGTGACCCAAATCACTACTGAGTTTTCCAATTTTGTTCATCATTGCACCTTATTATGAAAATCAAAGAGAATTCAATGCACCCAGATATTTCCCATCTGGATACTGCTATGATCTCTTGATAACTAGAAGGAGTAGAGAGATTGAATAGAAAGAGAACCAAATGCACCCAGATATTGACTATCTAGATACTGCTATGTTCTCTGATTTTGAAAAGAAAAAGATCCAAATGCACCCAGATATTAACCATCTAGATACCGCTATGATCTCTGATTTTGAAAAGAAAGAGAACCAAATGCACCCAGATATTGAGCATCTGGATACCGCTATTCTCTCTGAACAATCTGAAAAAAATAGGATAGAAATCCAATGCACCCAGATATCAGACCATCTAGATACCGCTATGATCTCTTGATTTTGAAAAGAAAGAAAAAAAAAGATAGAAATCTAATGCACCTAGATATAGACAATCTAGATACTGTTATGATTCTATTGTTAGGAACGAGCAGATAACAGAGAAAGTTTGTCCAATTTTTTTCCAGGGTTATGCTCAGATCATGGAACTGTGTGACTACTAGATAAGTGATAGTACCTACCGCATTTATCCTAAATAATCATTGGCCCAAAATTGAAATGAAACATTCCACAAATAACAATCAAAGAAAATAAGGTCACGATCTATCATAGCTACTCTCCTCACTTGGTGGATCCTGGAGTAGCGTAAGAACATAACTGTGAAAGATAGACTAGCATATAACTGACGACTGACCTAGTCAACAGTTTATTGTTCCTTGATTCACCTTGATTCTCTTGAATGGCTTGATTCTCTTATGCTTGATTGTGTCTAGTTTCAGTAATAGATGACTCATATAAGACTGATCTGTCTATTTTTTAGCATATCGGTCACTGTGTAAGATAGTTGATTTGTTGATTGACTGATTGATTGATTGATTGATTGATTGATTTAAATTTGATCATTTGGATAGTTGATCAAGCTATGTCGTATGGGACCAATGCTGATTCACAAAGCTCATGATTTTGACATTGATTGATTGGCTTGGTCACTAGTTTTCTTATTGATAACCGAGCTATTTTATTGATTTGAGATTTTGCAATTTTTTGAAATTTTTTGTTGTAGACTGATTTTTGCAAAACATTTTTCTCTTTTTTAGGATTTTTTGCTGAGTTTTTTAGATTTTTAGGGATTTTTTAAGGACTTTTAGAATTTTCCCCTTAGTCTAGTGGACTAGTACAAACCATGGATAAGTGTTGATGCTTAGAGGGGATTGTTCTTCTGAAAATAACTTGGGTAGCCAGTCTTTCATGTGGGGCGCTCAAGCTATGATCTTTGTCATTGATGGTGAAGCTAGATTTGAGCACTTGGTGCCCGTTTTCCATTTTTTCACCAAGGTACGTACTCAATAGTGCATTTTTCAAGGTTTTCACTAAGAGAGCAATTTTGTTTCTCTTTAATTTTTTATTTTTTTTATTTTTTGTTGTCACCAAGTCACCTATTTTCTAGGTTTTCATCAAGGTAACCTTTTTGTATTTTTTTTATTTTTTTTCTGGAAATGTACATAAGTGCCTTATCCTTGAGTCCTCAAGCATGGAACCTCTTAAGGTCCTTTTTGTTGATGTATCCTGGGATTTGATCTCCTTATGGTGTTTCTAGTTGGCATGCCCCACTATTGTAAGATGTGGCAATGACATAAGGTCATAGCCAGTTAGGTTGGAACTTTCCTAGTTTCACCCTCTCTTCTTGGTTCTTTTGATTCTCCATAAGGATGAGGTCTCCTACCTCAAAGGTTTGAGTTCTCTCCTTCTTTTGATAGTTCCTTCTAAGGTGATTCTGATATCCTTGTAAGTGGTTTAGTGCATTTTTCTTCTTTCATCTAATACTTCTAGTTCACTAAGCCTTGCTACTTTGTAGTCTTCATCTGAAATGAGGTTCTTCAATGATATTCTCAAGGATGGAATTTCCAATGAGGGGTAGGACCACCTTTGATCCATATACTAGTGAGAAAGGAGTGGCTCCTATAGGTGTTCTCACACTAATTCTGTATGCCCATAGTGCTGGACTAAGTTGTAAATGTAAGTCTCACCCTGATTCATTGATTGTTTTCTTTAAGATCTTTGGTATGGTTTTATTTATTTCTTCAGCTTGACCATTCCATTGGAAATAGTAGAATGAAGAGAAACCTTGTTTGATTTGGAACTATTCACAAAGATCTTCAACTTCCTAATTTTAGAAAGGTGTATCATGATCTGTGAGTATGGTTTAAGGAATTCGATACCGACAGATGATGTTGTTGAGTATGAACATGAAGATCTACTTTCCATTGATGTAGGTGAGAGTAATGGATTCCACCCATTTAGTGAATTACTCTATTGCTATAGTGATGTACTTATGTCCATTAGATGAGGTTGGTGTAGTCTTACCCACTAGGTTAAATCCCCACTTAGAAAATGCCCATGGTGAAGTGATGGGATTGATTTTTTGGGTTGGTGCATGGATGAGGTCTCCATGAATCTGAAATTGTCTACACCTTTGTACTTACTTGTTGGCATCTGTCTCTACTATGGTCCAGTATTATCCGATTCAAATGATATTATTTTTTAAGGTATTTCCACCTATGTGGGTTCCACAAATTCCTTCATGTACCTTGTACAAACCTCTTTGGGATTCTATGGAAGTGAGACATTGTAATAGTGTTCCATATAGACTTCTTCTATATAGAGTATTAGCAAGAAGGGTGTACCTAGAGGCTTGGTGGATGAGGGAATTCTTTTGGTTCCTAGATAAGTCAAGAGGTAGGACACTATTTTGGAGGTAATTGTACACATCATGGTACCATGGGGTTTTAGGACCAACATGGACACACACTAATTTTGTGATTTGTGCTTGATGTGCTGGTATCATGAGTTTCTCTAACAGAAATTGGAATCAGGTCTCGTTTCCTAGCATTTCGACCAAGGATGCTATAGTAGCCATCACATCTGCTAGTTTTTTTTGAACTCTTGGTACTTTCTTGAATACGATGAAATGGAATGAAGTGCACAACCTATCCATCTGCTCTTTACATGGGATTATCTTCTCATTTTTTTCATATAGTCATTGTTTACTTAGCTGATGACTAACTGTGAATCACCATACACTTTGAGGTTCTTCATTCTCCATTGTATAGCTATGTTTACTTTGATTACTAGAGCCTTGTACTCAGCTATATTGTTTGTGCAAGGAAATTTGAGTCAAAATATTTAGGGATTGCATCATTATTTGGCGTAATGAGTACTATCCCTGCTCTTACACCATAGTTCGTACATGATCCATCCAAGTATAGTTTCCAAAGCTCTATGGCTGGTTGTACTATAAGAATAGACTCATCTAGAAAGTAAGATATTATAGGTTGATGATCCTGTAAGGGTTCCTCTTCTAGTTGATCCGCAATGAATTTCCCTTTGATATATTTTATGTCCACATATTCTAGATCAAATTCACTTAGGACCATCACCCATTTAGTGAGTCATCTTGTCAGTACTTCTTTTCTCAGTAAATATTTCAGGGGATCAATGTGTGCTATCATCTTGGTTTGATGGCTCAACATGTAATGTCTCAGGTTTTGGGAAGAAAGTACTACTGTGAGGCATGATTTTTTAATTGGTGAATAGTTGAGCTCAAAGGCCACCAAAGTTATACTAATATAGTAGACATCTCTCTCCTTGCCTTGGTCATCATGTTGTACTAAAAGTACTCCCAATACTGACTAATTTTCTGAGATGTATAGAATTAATGGCCTACCTTGAATGGTTGGCACCAATATGGGAGAATTTAGTAGATAATCCTTGAATATTTGGAATTATTTCTTGCATTGTTTTGTCCATATGAATGTCACATCCTTGTGTTGTAGATGCTTGAATGGATGGCACTTGTCTACTAATTGGGCTATGAAGTGCCTGATGGATTGAATCATGCCTTGTAAACCCCTTAGTTTCCTTCGATTAGTCAGTGGTGGCATGTCCAGTATTGCTTTGACTTTCTCTAGGTCTACCTCTATGCCTTGATGTGACACAATGATTTCCAAAAGATTTCCTGCGGTGACCCTGAATGCACATTTTTTGGATTTAGTTAGACTTGGTATTCTTGCATTCTATCAAATATGGGTCCCAAGACTTGTAGATGATCTTTCTGAGCATTAACTCAGCAAGTATGTCATCGACATAGTCTTCCATCATTTTGTGTATGAGATCATTGAAGATCGTTGTCATGGTCTTTTGATATGTTGCTCCTGCATTTTTAAGGCCAAATGGCATGACATTCCAGTAGTAAGTACCCCAAGCACATGTAAATGCAATTTTGTGTTGGTCTTCTGGTGCAATCCTTATTTGGTTATATCTTGAAAAACCATCCATGAGTGATAGCATCTGATGTCCTACTGTGATATCTACTATTATGTTGATAATCGGTACAGGAAAGTTGTCTTTGGGACAAGCTTTGTTTAGATCCCTAAAATTTGTGCAAATGCAGAACTGACCACTATGCTTGGTTACTAGCACTAGATTAGATATCCACTTTGCATATGGGATTGGTTGTATGAATCCAACATCTAGGAGTTTCTTCAGCTCTGCTTTGATATGTAATTCTACACGTGCATGCATCTTTAACAATTTTTCCTTGATAGGTATAGCATTTGGTAACAGTGGTAAGTGATGCAACACAAGTGTCAGATCTAGGCTTGGAATGTCTGAGTAGGACCATGCAAAGTTGATTTTCCTTTCTTTGAAGTACATAATGAGTTTCTCTTGTTCCTTTGGAGTGAGTGATTTTTCCAAGAAGATATTCTTTGGGTTCTTTTCATCACCTAGGTTGACTTCTTCCATTTCATTAGCTAGAAATGCTAAATTTTCCTCTATCAAGGAGAGGAGGTCCTTCTTTCCATCCTCTAGCGCCTTAGTGAATTTTTCACTAGAACTTACATCTTTTATTGTCTTTTTGTCATTTTTTGTGTCAGAAAGTGCCTTGCGGTTTTCACTAACTGACTATTCTTTTTTTCTTTTTTGACTAGAAAGAGGAGCTTTCTCCCCAAAATATTCTAATCTATCCAAGTCAATAGAGAAACATGCCTTGTGGTCCTCTGATGGCATCCCTTCTCTGAGTCCCATGAAGTCTATGATAGCCTCATCATTTTCAAAGAGATCTATATCAGGCTATCCTTGATCTCATTCTATCAGTTTTGGTTGTACTAGACAAAAGTCCTCATGATGGGATGACTTTTTTTGGTCAAATGGGACAATGGTGATGGTTTCAATGAACTAGGAATGTGATTTAGATGCAACACCTAGGGAATTGGTATCGATATTCTTATCAATGCATAGTTGGTCCTCTATGGTTAATTGGTTGAACATATCCTCAAGGTGTATAGTGTTGATTGATCGAGGGGAATAGTCTGGGATTGATGGTTTGGAATTGTGGATGGATCTCCACTTGTACTCATGGGAATAAGTTGCATTAGAACGCTCATCAAATATGTCACTTTCCTTGTTATCTTGGATAGTTTGGTTAAGGTTTAATCTAGAGTAAGAGGTTCCCACTTTAGATGGAAATAACTATTGGAGTATATTGCTGATCAAAGCATGTTCCAAGTTTTTCCCCTGGTGTAACTTTGCTACTGATTCTTTATCAATGAGTATGTCTTGGGTGGTAGGACTAGTTCTATTTTTTCCATAGCCTAACCCTCTCTTATTTCTCTAGGTTGGCAATAAAGACAGTTCCATTAGACCTTTTTTTATTTCCCCCAGATGAATCATACCATCATACCCAAACTTTTGCAGCATTGTGTAGCCAGCTCTATATGTTGACATGAGTATGGGTGCTTGAAGTGTGTCTTGTGGATCTTGATATATATGATAATACCTTTGGAAGACCTTTCTTCTTCATCATAGGCTCTAATATTGATTCTCCGTGTGACATAAATACTGGATTTAGAATAGCCCAAGTGTTTCATTACATTCAAAGTACAAATTTTTAATCCATCTCCACCGTCAACAAGGACTTTATGGATTGCGTGTTTGTGAACCTGGATGAGCAAGTGCAAGGGATCATTGTGCAGAGGCTTGTGGGGTGGCACATTATGGTCTGTGAAGGTTGCATGCTTGTTGGCCACTATGTGGTTCACCATGTTTTGGAATCTTCCAGGGTTTATTTCCCTTGGGACATCTGTATTTTGGAGTGCTTGGTCAAAGGCTTGCTTGTGTTGTGGGGATATGCACAAAATTTTGAACATAGATATTAGGCATGAGCTTTAGCTGATCCACAAGGATGGTTTTTGGATTGGAGGTTGTTTGAGGTCTAGTTGGTATAGGATATGTAGAAGGAACTCCTTGCTAGAAAAATTTTGTATGGTGTGTGGTTACAACACATTTAGCACTTTGGTCTCTGATAGTAATAGTAGCCACATGGCTATTTGAAGGATTGATGTAGTTGATAGTGTTGTCACTATTGGCATAGGTGTAGTTTACTTGTTTTGACTGTCCACCAGACTCAAAGTATTTTCCTTTATTGTGATCATGGAATGTGTTGTTGAAGATTTATGATCATTAATACCTTTAGATTGGGTATTGGTGACATCAATGACCCATGTGTCAATCAGGTCTTGAATGGTGTTTTTCAGTCGATAGCAATTGGGTGTTTTGTGTCCCTTTACCTGATAAAATTTGGAGAATTCATTATCATTGTACCACTTTGGTTTGACAACAACATGTTCATATTCTTTGATTTTAGGCAGAGTGATAGCATTTGATTGTATCATCTTTCTTAAGGTTGATTCTATCGACTCCCCCAATGGTGTGTAATCTCATTTTAGAAATAGAAACGGTGGTGGGAATTGTGCCTGGGGTTGATTGTTTGACACTGCTGATGCATGAATAGGGGGTGGTTGATTCTGAGTGTGCAATTTTTGAGTGGGCACCATGTCTTTTGGGTTGGTCATAGGTGCTCCTTGTAGTGACGCCTTTAGTTGGGCATAGTTGACCATCTTTACATCAATGACACCATCACTGGTGACATTTTTGTTTTTGTTCCACCGCTTGGCTTTATCCATTGCAGTTTTGTTTGTATTTGTCTGGGTAGGATCTGTAAGGATACCTTTTTTGACCAAGTTTTTCTCACAAAAAAATCCTCTTTTGATGAGTTACTTAAAGCTAGGAGCCAACTGTAATTCTATTATAAATGACATATCTGGAATCAGAATGTCAACGAATATGACTATGAGGTATTTCTTGGGTATGTCATACATGATTCTATTTGCAGTGTTCCTCCACCTTTGTAAGAATTTTACAAAGGATTCTCCATCTTTTTTTTATGTCCCACAGGTTCTTGATATTGATCTTGCGCTTGATATTGTGATGGAAGTGAGCAATGAATTTTTTAGTCAACTCACCCCAAGATAGAATGCCATGAGGTAAGTGTGAGAACCAGTCCATTGTTGGTCTAGCTAAGCTTTGTGGGAATAGTCACATTAGGTATGTTTTGTCATGTGTGACCTCGATGCAACTAGCAAATGACTCTCAGATATGTTCAACAGGGTTGGTGTTGCCCCTGTATTTGTCAAATGTGCGTATCAAGAAGTGAGTGGAAAATAGAGACATGTGCAAAGAGATCAAAGGGGTATGGGTACAAATCCTCTGTGGTGTAGGATTTGGTTTTTCCTTGATTCTCCATGTCCATCATTTGGGTTTGAAGACTCTGCACTTGTTGGATTAACATGTCTATCTGAGATTCAAGATTATTGGTGACATTGTAACTCTGTGTTGTAGTAGGTATGATTTTGCACCTCTATACCCCTTGAGTTGGGACATATGATCTAGTCCTTGGGACTTGATATTGGTTCCCCAACATGTGAGTCCGATACTGGGGCATTTGATTGGACCAAGATTGATTCTATTGTGCTTGTTGTTTGGGTCGTTGTGGTTGTTGTTGTTGTTGGGTTTGTTGTGATCCCTGTAAGGGAAAAGGTGTAACCTTGCGTGGGAATTGACTAAAAGTCAGAACTGCAAAGATAGATCCCTGTGGGAGAAAGGTATTGAGACCAAGGCTAGCAGGGACTGGTTGTAGTAGAAGAATAACCGCAAAAGGGTTTCTTCTTATTGGTGGGATTGAGGACACAGCATGAGAGCTTGATAAGAAAGGTCATGAGGCTGAGGGTTGAGGGACACTAGTGACCACAGGTGCACTTAGTTGGAAGCCTATCATGCATTGCGTAGATGACACACTAGCTTGATTTGCAAAGCTAGACTGACTAGATATAGTCTACGTTGATATTGTTGTCATCAAAGATGGAAATATTTAGGATATCACAAGTTCCATTTGAGAGGGTTGAGTAGTGTTTTGACTTGCAAGAGGGTTCTCGGGCCATATGGTTGACACATTGAATTTGGCAGGGAGTTTGACTCCATTCTTAATCAACATGGCTAAGAAACGTTTAGGATTTATCTCTACTACAGCATCAACAACCTATACAAAATAGGTGTCTTTCTCTATGTCTTTGAGCTCCTCCTCAGTGACATCATGGAACAATGTTGGTCTATGGGTATTCTCAATGAAAAGAGAAGGACTTGTATTTTTGAAAGGTTTGTCCTCTTGCTCTTGTTCCCAAGGGGGAAACTGGTTGATATAAGACTTGTCAGGTTGAGTTTTAGCCTTTGACCTAGTGTAAAACCCTCCATAAGGTGTGTGAGACATAGTGTTGTCTAGATTTTGTGACTAAAACAAGTGATATAAATCAAACAAAAAATGATAACCTTTCTAGGAGAGTCCAAGTTATGTTTGGAAAAAGGTAATTCTAAGAAAAGATGTTGAATCATCTTGATCTCAAAGACTTGGTGATGTAAGAATAGGATTCTTGACTATTGCCTGGGACAAAGTCACTGATAGAGATATGATGATTTTGAGATAACGGGATCAATATATTTCAAGTCTAAACTTTTGAACTAACAATGTTTGGACAATAATCATGATTTCAAAGAACAGATGATCTTTAAAGTTTAGAGATTCACACAATGTTCTTCACATTTTTATGGGAGAAACACTGATCTTTTACATAGAATGAGGACTCTTTTCAAGGTTTTTAGAAAAAAATTAGGTGTTTTAAAGTCTCTGGTTAAGTGCGGAAAACCTCCACCAATTGCGGTAAAGTGACAAGTTGATTCGGTAATAGAAAGGTCAATTGCGGCAATAAATAGGACGATTGTGGCAGACTTTCGTCAATTATGGAAGGATCCAGGCAATTGTGGCAAAGGGGAGACAGTCTAAAAAAATATTTCAAATTGGCTTCACTATCTAATAAAATTGATTTTCCAGAACAAGGTTTTGATTTGCAGAATAGTTTTTATGTTGACACCCTAGACTTTAACACCTTGGACTCGTTTTGATAGTTTTGATGTTTGTTTTGCATTTTGGAGACTAATCAAAGAACAAGAACAATGGACAATGTGTTTTTTAATCTATCATGGGTTTTGATACAAGGACAGATAGATTAATCTAAGGAAATTTTAGATTTCAAATATAATGTTATAGGCCCAATGCTTGAATGTTCGTTAGCTCACACAACAAGTGTCACACTAGTAGGACACGAATGTCCACGACGTAGGCACCCATGTTTTTGTTGTTGTTAGATATTTTTGTCATGCTATTGAAGATCTCTTTCACTAACACAATACCCTGGAACACATATGTTGGGAATCTTGGGGGGAATTCAACAACACCTTGAACTATAATAAGGTATTTGTTCGGAGGTGAATCAGGCTAGCATCTATTTTAATAAGGTTGTAGTAGGGTCTGTGGCATCTATCCAATCAATTTCTACGTGTGTAACTAACTTAAGAGCCTAGTTGACCATACTATCTACTTAGGGATATTCACCCGATCTAAGCTATCATCAACACACCTCGCCCGAGCTTGGCTAGATATAAAATGGAACTTTGGTTTGTGTCTTGTTTATATACCGATTGGAAGGATTATTTATTTAAGGTCATTCTCCGAGGAAGAAGCACATTCCTCAGAAAGGCCTTTCTTAAAAGTATAAATCTTTTTAATCTAACAGATTGTGCAAGAGCACCAAGGACTCAAGACACAAGGTTAATTGATTAAACCCCAAATATTGAAATGTGAACTAAGCTAATCGTCCATACAAGCACAAATGTTCAATTTTAAGCCCAAAGTAGATGATGATTTGCTAGTTTATTTTTAATGCACCAAATTTGAAATATTGTTTTCCTTTGTTCAATTCTTAATCACCACATCAATTTTAAGCACCAATTTTGGAAATGTGGGGTTCAAGATGTTTGGCATACAATGTTCTTTTTAAGCACTAAAATGAGTTAATTTTTGTTTCTTTGTTAAACTTTTCCTCGCCACAAGCTATCAAAAAATGTGATTAGTACTAAAAAGCATCTAATTAAGAATTGAAGAATAACCCACAACTCTGGAATTGTTAAGACCGCTAAGACTAATTGTGACGTTGTACTTAGCTATGAAACATTTGATAGAATCTAGATATTTGTTGTAAGCTTCACTTTGATCTTTTTTTGTTATGGCTAAGATGGCTCTTTGTTGTGTTCATTAATTTTTAGTCCTTCTTAGGGATTCTTTTAGTGATCTAGAACTTGGGATGCATCTGATTACCCTTTTGGCCATTCGTCATTAGTAAATCCTACACAGAAATCGAGAAAACAATTAGATTTTAATAGAAATAATGAATTTGAATCAGATAAGCAATAATTTTGTTGATTTTGGTAATTTTCTGTTGATTGTGGTAAATTCTTGTCAGATACGGCAATATGTTGTCAATTGCAGTAAAGCACTTTCAGTTGCAGAAGAATGCTTTCGATTGTGGCTTAGATTGGTTAATTGTTGTAAACTCTAGTCGATTGTGGTAAACTAGAACCAATTGTGGTATAGATCAATCAATTGCGGCATAGATCAAGAAAAAAGAGATTGGAATAATGATAAAAAATAATTGTAAAACCCTTAAATCGATTGCGTCATTAAACCAGCCGATTGTCTTAAACTTCCATCAATTACGGTAAAATACCAGCGATAGAAAAATTACAAGGATATCAAGAAAAACATGAAAAGGAAATTTTGTAGCCGTACAACTAAGGCCAAAAAGTTATGTCTGTCATTTGCAAGTGATATTTAGGTTGTTTGATTCACATCAGGCTCACCAAAATATCGCAGAATCAAATATATCTCCACACAATATCGGGTTAACGAGTGGGGGTTAGTAGCACCAATTTACAATGGGGGAAATCAATCAAATAACTAGTAAGAATGAAACTATGAATAATAAAATGAAAAGAAATAAAGGAGGAATAAAAATGAATGCAAACCAACAAATATCAAATATTCTATTGTCTCTCTCTACTCCTAAAATGTTGTTTGTGTGGTGCTAAATATTGGTGTGGACAGCGTCTATGACTTGGGAGCGTCGATAATATGATATCAAATATGTGATCGCAAGAAGGCTTTATGCTTGAACCAATATGACATAGTAATGGAACACATGAGCTTGAAATCCTAGATGTTTGATCACAAGAAGGATTGATTCTTGAACCAATCTGAGAGAATAAGGGCGCACGAAAGCTTGAAATCTTGGATCCTTCGAATGGTTATGAAGGGTTGATTATATAGAATATGAAAATGATACTAATGGTTAAGATCAATCCCAGAGATAGGAGAATTAATGGTTGAGATCAAAGGGAACTAGAGAAGCCATCAATAAACTCCACCTCCTCAACTAGGAGAGAGGAGATAAAGTTTGGTTAACTGAACAACTAAATATGAGTTACCTTTAGAAACTCATATTGGATAAGTTAGGGATAATAGAGATGATTTTCTTGAACAGCTAAATATAAGTTACTGTAGACACCCTAAAATGGACAGGCTTGCAACTTTACATTAAAAACACTAATTTTTATCTATTAATTAATGGTTTTTTAATCATTAATTAATCATCTATTTTCTTCTAAATTCATTCCTCAAATCATCTAATCCAATTCCCAAAATTAATTAAATAATTAGTTTTATTCAATTAATTAGCTTTAATTGATTAATTATCATTATTTAATTAATTAAACTCAATTTCCTATAGTTTAAATCCAAATATTTAAACTTACTAATTAAATTCTTCCAATTAAATTAATTTAATTTCATCAA
>MU226429.1:235628-277407 GCA_018584345.1 Thuja plicata
TTGGATAGTTTTTAATCAACAAGTATAACATGGACCTGGATGTACTATTTTTTCAAAATCAATAAAGATAAGTCCTTTTTCTTTCACATGTATAATAGTTTCATTATCATTTTACAATTAGTCCCTCCGACAAACCAATAGAACTTCTTCAAAGTGATAGTTTGATGTGCATGCTTCCTAATTTGATTCATAGTCTATATTTTCAATTGGTTTTCTCATTTTGCATGGTTAAATTATGTTGATTGAGGCTTTAGTCAATTGGTCTGTCATCTGAGAAGTATTACCCTTTTGAAATATCTCTAAATTTGTTTTAGGTTGCATGTACATTCTATAACACCTTTGAAGTGATAATTTTTCTTGTAAAATTGTCTCTGAGGTTGAACATAAGATTGGAATGATCTTGACTCTATTTCCCATGGTAGAATAAGGCACTGGTCTAATCATTATTTGGATTATAGTTATTCAGTTCATTATTTATAGTTTTGTGATATCTTATCTATCTATTCATTTCAAATTACATACACATTTACTAAACATTCTTTCAATTACTTAAAGCATTTCAGTTTATAGTTCATGATATATTGCTTTCTATTAGATTTCTTTCAAGTTCCTTGCCATACTTGAGAGAGAGGGTTGAAGTGTTTCTTATCTACTATAAAAGCCTTGTAACTTGAAGGATAAGTCAAGGTATAGTCCTACCAGCCTTGGTTTTGTAGAGCCAAAATTGCAGAAGTTCCAACCTTGCTTTGGTTGTGGCTTGTTAGTTTATCAAATCACTTGGGTTTCCAAGAATTGGATTGGCAAGTCCATAAGAAATCCAATTTAGTTTTTCTGGGCACCAACAAGGTTCAAGATACTCATATAGATATGAAATGTTTAATATAGGTGATATATCCATGTCATCAAATAATTCTACTTCATAATCATTTCCATTATCAAATCTTTGAATATCTTGTAAGGACCAAATTTCTTCATCTTCAATTTACCATATGTTCCAACAGGAAATCTGTCTTTCTTCAAATGAACCATAACTGCATCACCAACTTCAAAATTATCATGTATTCTAAACCTATCTGCACTATCCTTATATTTATGATTACTCTTATCAAACTTATGTTTCACTTCCTCATGCAATGTCTTCATAAACTCATCAAATTTTTCTCCTTCATCACTTCTCTTTTCTTCTCCAACAATATCTCTCAAGTCTGATATACCTCTTAGTTGTGTTCCATGAACAATCTCAAAAGGTGTCTTTCCAGTAATTCTATTCATTTAACTATTATATATAAACTCTACTTTAGCCAACATACAATCCCAATTACTCAGTGTGTTTCCAACTAAGCATCTCAACAAGTTACCCAAACTTTGGTCTACAACCTTTGTTTTTCCATCAATCTATGGATGAAATGTAGAACTATACTTCAACTTAGTATCCAACTTCTTCCAAAGTGTTCTCCAAAATTAGCTAACAAACTTACTTTCTTGGTCAGATATGATACTCTTTGGTAATCCATGCAATCTGATAATCTCTTGAAAGAAAAGATCTACTATATTTACTGTAGCTGATGTTTTCTACATGGTATGAAATGTTTCATCTTAGAAAATCTATCCACAACAACAAATATGGAATAATTACATCTTTCTATCCTCGGTAAGACAAGAAAAAAATCCATACTAATATCTCTCCAAGGTTTCTCAGGAATAGAAATCAGTGTATACAAACTAGTATTCTGACTTACTCCTTTTGCAACTTAACAAACTCCACAAATTTTCACAAATTTCTAAACATCCTTACACAATTAAGGCCAAAAATACCTTTCCTTAAGAAAAATCAATGTCTTGTCAATTCCAAAATGTCCAACCAAACCACTACTATGTTTTTCCTTTATCACATTAGTTCTCATTGATCCTCTCGGTATGCACAACTGAATACTTTTGAATAACATATCTTCTTGAATGAAATAGTCATCATACTTACTCGATTGATTTGGAATAGGTGATCTCCACATTCTCCATGGCTCAGAAAAATAAGGATCATTTTCATAAAAATTCTTCATATCATCAAAACCAAGAACCTTAATTCTCATTTTAGTCAACAAAGATCTTCTTCTACTCAATGCATCAACAACTCGGTTAGAAACTCCACTCTTATGCTTTATCACAAATGTGAAACTCTGCAAATACTCTACCCATTTCATATGCCTCTAATTCAACTTATTCTGACTACCCAAGTATTGTAAAGCCTTATGATCAGTATACAATATAAATTCACTAGGAATCCAATAATGTCTCCATTTATTCAAATATTGAACAATAGCATAGAATTCTTGATCATAGATAGATTATTTCCTTTTTGCATCATTCATATTTTCACTAAAGAAAGTAATAGGTTTACCTTCTTCACTCAACACAGCTCCTATTGCACTTCCACTTGCATCACATTCAACTTCAAATAGCTTATTAAAATCAAGTAAGGCTAATATAGATGATTCAAAAACCTTCTACTTCAAAGTCTCAAAACTCTTATCAGCTCCATGTGTCCATTGGAATTCTCTCTTGTCTCCTCTCATTATCTCAGTCATAACATTGCAAACTGAACTAAAATTTTTGATGAAATTTTGGTAAAAACTTGCTAAACCATGAAATTGTCTTACCTCACTGACATTCTCATGTGTAGGCCAGCTGTATAGCTTCAACCTTCTAAGGATCCATTTTCAAACCATCAACTAAAATCACAAAACCTAAATACACAAGTTCTTCTTTCATGAAGGAAGACTTTTTCAAATTAATTAGCAACTTTTCTCTTTCAATCTCTACAACACTTGTCTTATATGTATCAAATTCTCTTCTTTAGTCTTATCAAATATCATAATATCATCCAAGTACACAATCACACATTTATTCAAGAATTTCTTCAAAACCTCACTCATCAACCTCATAAATGTACTTGGTGCATTAGTTAAACCAAAGGGAATAACCAACCACTCATAAAAACCTTCTTTTGTCTTGATAGAAGTCTTCCATTCATCACCTTCTCTAATTCTGATCTGATGATATCCACTCTTCAATTCAATCTTTGTAAAATATTTTTCTCCACTCAAACAATCCATTATATCATCCATCCTCGATATAGGAAACTGATACTTAACTGTTATCTTGCTAATAGATCTTGAATCAGTGCACAATCACCACTCTCAATTCTTCTTAGGTTCTAACATAGCTAGTACTTCACATGGACTCAAACTTTCCCTGATCAAACCCTTGTTCAACAACTCATGAACTTGTCGGTTGAGTTCCTCATTCTCAATTGGTTTCAATTGATGTGGTGCTTTACTTGGTAAACTAGCTCCAGGAATCATATCCATACAATGACTAATATCTCTCATTGGTGGCAAACCATCAGGTGCATTATCTAAAATGATCTCCTTATACTCGATGATAAATTTCCCAACTTCTTTAGGAACTTTATCTTTTGTGTTCTTTCTCAGTTTGTTAGGAATAAAAGCATAACAAATATCATTTCTTTTCAAAACCTTAACAAACCGTCTACCTTCCATCAAACAAACTTTCACAGATGTACATATCTCACCAACAGATTCTTCAACCAAAGGTAACAAGATTTTCTTCTTGCCATCAACCCAAATAGTATATTTGTTTACTCTTCCATCATGTATAGAATATCTATCATATTTCCAAGGTCTACCCAACAAAATATGAAAACAATCCATAAGCATAATATCACACAACACTTTATCATAATATTTTCCAATCTTCAGATTCACAAGACATTGTTCACTCACCATTAGTGTATGCTCATCCTTGATCCATGAAATATGATAGGGTTTTGGGTACTTCATTCTTTTCAACTAATATTTGGTGACCATCTCCTCAGATGCCAGATTCTCTGAGCATCCACTATATACTATTACCTTCCAAACTTTGTATGTAACTCTGCATCTGGTCTTGAACAAACTTTTCCTGACAGGATCTTGCTTATTATTCTCACTCCACAGTATCCTTCTAACCATTAGGTTTCCTTCCTTCTCTGGTTCATTTAGTGACTCCTCTTGCACCAAGGCATTTCTACTACTATCAACTTTATTTCTTTCATTTATACACTCAAAAGCTCTATGTCCTTCACCAAAATTGTAACCATTTCCTTGGAACCCTCTTCTACTATATCTACTTCGGGATTAATTGCCTCTTCCTTAGAATGAACTTCCACCTTTCCACTCGGTCTTTCCTTTGTCTTGATGTGCATCTTGATTTGGCTTGTCCTTATCAGATCTACTATTTTCACCATAATATCTACCTCTCCCTCTAGGGAATCTACCACCTCTTCCTCTTTGTCTTTGTTCATATCTTTTTTTCAATTTCTCCTTAGCTTTTAGGACAACTGATATGCTTCTTCAATACTCTCCATATTTACCAAGTTGATCTCATCTTATATAGAACTTCTTAATCCATTTAGATATCTTTCTATTCTTTCCACCTCATCTTCAGCATGCCCAGATCTGATGTCTAATCTGTAAAACTCCTTGGTGTAATATTTTACCGAGCTATCTTTCTACTTCAAACTTTTCATTCTCCTCACTAGGTTAATCTGGTAATCACAAGGTAGAAACTTTCCTTTCAATTTGTTTATCATCTCATCCCATACCTTGATCTTGTCTTCACCCTTCTTCTTCTGATCCAATTGCATATGTTCCCACCATAAGGATGCATGACCTTTCATCTTTGTACTTGCAATATTTACCTTTTTGTCCTCTAATGCACTCTCATATTCAAATTATTTCTCCATCTCAGTTATCTAGTTGATCAATTCATATGAATCAAACTTTCCACTATACTCAGGAGAATTAAACTAAGGTGTGGACTTCAATCTTCTAAAATCTCATAGGAATCTCTCTCTTCTTCCTGATCCATCGTAGGTGCAAGTGCATCTTGTCCCTGTACTTCATCAACTTCATCATTACTAACATCTTCAAGATGCCTTCCTCTGCGCTAGACTGTCTCAACAACTTCCAATCTTGCAGAAATCTATCTTAGCATATCAGCTAGACCTAGATTTGCATTTCCTCTCCCATCAACCATCTTGAAACCCTCTGCAATTGCAACTTAGATCATAATCTGCTACCCCCAAAAAAATCAACCAACTAGGGTTTACAAGAAGGAACCTTAGATCTAACCTTCACTCTGATACCACCTGACGCAAGGAGGGAATGGACAACAAGGACCCAAAGCACTCCAAGCTATCCAAGCCTTCTTGAAAAAGAACTCGAAAGAAAAAACACAGAATGAGAGAGAAAGAAAGCAGATAACTTATATTATTTCATCAAACATTATTGTTACCAATTTAGTTTGCATACTAAATTGATGGGTTGACACTACTTTATATTGAATTATGGATTGAATAACTATTGTTCTAAGTTGAAAAATTACTTGAATATAGAAAATGAATTACACATGCAGTATGACAATTATAAACATTAAAATATTTCATAAACGTACATCTCTTCAACATTTGATATTAAGAAAAATAAAAATGAAATACATTGCAATGCATTCATATTGTCAGATTATTGTACTCTAAGTATTGATCATGATCAAATTTGCAAATTCATAACTGATCATTATATTGTGCATTCAAACTAAATGTATTAGGAAAATGTGTATTCCATATTACATCTTTCATATTGAAACTTAGAGGAAATTACAGAAAAGAAAGAAAGATAGAAGCATGAGTAGGGGTCCATGCATTGCCTTCTAAAAGTTGATTTTGTATTATGGTAGCTGGTTGTATGAACTTTGTCAAGTCTTTGTGTCTCTGTCTAATTCCTCCTATCAGTTCTGCATTCTAGGTCTAGGGTCTTTTCATGCATCATGGAAAGAGAAAAGAGTTAGATCCAAATTGGATCTAAGCAATGCATGGAAACCAAAATAGCATACAACAATCAAACTTTTAGAGCTGTAAATCTACCAATAACATCAATATAATAGAAAACTATGCATCTACATCAACTAAATAAAATAATCAAAGGGACATAACTCTATGAAACCTTTTACTGTACATGGTTATCATTCTACATTATTCAGGAGTTTTTGTTTGTAAGATCAGAAGTCTAGATTAAAGGGATTTAGTTCCTGTACCTAAGAAATCTTTTTCAGAACATCAACCTATTAAGATGGTAAATACAAGAAATCAACCAAAATTCATGCATGAATGTCATTTCACATAGCACTCACACACAAACATTGATTGGTTAATTTTCTTCACTAACCTAACATGTTTATTTAATGGTGTGTGCAAGCAAAATAAGAAAAAGTATATTTAAATGCAGAAAGAAACATGAGCTATGAATTCACTAGTTGTAGAACGTAAATAAAAATGCATGAGAGTTATGAGCCCGTGATTGAACCTCACAAGATGCATTACATGCAATACAAAAAAGATAAGAATTAAAAAGTTTAGGAATGAGAGGATGCAAAAGAAGGAGATGCAGTTCATAGAGGTTGACACAAGATACAAGCATGTTGTTACAAGTTTAAATGCAACTAATGCAAAATGCAGAGTATAGTAATGTTGCTAGAAGGTGCATATGCAATGACATAATGCCCTCAAAGATGGATTTTCCAGATTGAAATGAATGATCAATGCAAAGAATAGAATTACAAATCAAATAATGAGGTAACACTATATTTCATTACAGCACAAGTTAAGGTTAACTATAATGCTTCTGAAAAGATGATTGTTGTTATGCATCAAAAAAAGTAAGAAGTCACTTACTGTTATGTTATCAAATGAATTAAGCATATATAAGATAATACTGATGTTTATCAAGGTTTCAACTATGCATATGTAATGAGTGCATCAACATTATCAAATGAGTATGCATATATGAATTAGATTAAATGACAGTGCATAAAGATGAGTCAAAGAAAATACAGTGCGTATTTAACAGTAAGGAAAAACTAACACTGTTACAAAGTGTCAGACATATGCATATACAAAAGATCCAATTGCATTGTGTCAAATTGAGAAATGCATGTACATAGTTCAAACATTGTTATCATCAAACAATAGTGCATCCTAATGTTGTTATAAAGACTAGTATGTTTAATGAGTGAGAAACAGAATAACAGTAACATCATTTTTTGCAATCAGGAATGAAAAATAGAGGACAAGAAATTTGCATTAAAAGATAAACAATGTTATTATCTAATGCTACCAGGTGCATGTCCAAATGAGTTTAAATTGCAGTATTTTAAGAAAGAATGGAAGATAATAAGTATAGTTTTGCATGTTTACATAATAGAGTTTATGTGTATATTGAAATGCTATGGTTACATAATGTTATTCATGTTTGAATAATAGTATGTGATTCAAAATCAAGATGCATATGTATTACAGAGCTATGCAAATGGAAAATAAAGATGCATATTCGTGGGTTGAGCTCAATTTCAGATTATTGCTCATGAGAGTCACAAGCCCGAGCTGAAACCTCATGAGTAATTCCTTCACAAGATTTGATCACTATTTACTAACCTAATACTTGTCACTATTTTACAAATGTGAAACCATACGATAGAATCATCAGACATGATGCATAGAGACAGGGCACGGTTTTAACATACAGTGAAAACAAAGATGCAAATAGTACACAATGCTTCCAGTTCAACAAAGATAGCATGGTCTCCACATACTTTAATGACCTTCAGGCATGGTGGCGATATCATCTAAGCTATGGTTTTTTTAGAGTGGAGCCGACAAAGAATCCCAAGTTCATCTCTCAGTTAAAATGATAGACAACTCGTGCATGGTTTCATTATTAAATGTAGATTCATCAACATTCATGTGTACAGCTTTCCAGTTCAATTGAGGCTCGAGTTGGGAAAAAGAAAGACTATAGTGATACATTAACATGAGATGAAACTCAACCTTCAAAATTATGACAAATAGTGAGAAATAATGACAACATTCTAGTAGGAAAATCATGGATGAAAAGTGACAAAAGACATGGTGATGTCAAGAGACAGTAAAGATAAAACCTAGATTATAATAACCCAGAATTATTATAGAAAACATGGTGGAGATCCAAGCACTAGAACCTGTAACTCAAAATATTGCAGAGAAATGTGTAATACAAACAATATGTTTAACAACTAGTTCAACAAAAGAAGAGTAACTTATCTATGAGTTACAAGCTGAGATGTGTTGGAGCCTAAGTTGGATGAAGATGTGCATGAAGAGCACCATATATTATGTCTTGTGAAGACTCCAGTCCAATTAGAGGTCACGGAAATGAAGAGAGCCCGAGCTCTTTTAACTCAAGTGCCATAAACAATAAAGAGCCTTATTTCAGATCAAAGAACAACATGTACAGTGCCATGCATGATGGAATGAGACCAAGCTCTTTTTAAACACAAGCACTGCAATGATGATACTCCAGTCCAAGAAAAGATCCTATGGTGGAGAGAGCCCCAACTCTCTTACTCTTAGAAAGTAAACTCCATTATTATGCATAGCTCAAGCTCTCAGTGAACCCAGGTGCTAAGTACATGCAGAGAGTCTGAACTCTTGTAAACTTTACAATATTACCCACTACATACAATGAGCCCAAGCTCCATTAATGCACATTACTAACCACAAACAAAGAGGAAGCTATTTTTTAGCTAAAAAATCATGCAGAGAAGCACAAGCAGTGTCACAATCACAACATGGAGGCACCATGAGGTTAAGGTTTCAAAACCCTAAAATCTTCCCAAAATGAAGAAATGCAAAAATGGAATCTGAAATACAATGCATATGCCAAGTTTTGTTAGAACTTGAAGTCCACTGTCAAAAGCCGTAAATGCTCTAGACTAACTATAGTACACGACAACCATATTCAAATTCCATGATAGCATAACCAATTCCATAATGGAGATGATATTTTTTGCATGGGTTTGGTCATGTTGACCTTAGTTATGGTGTCGAGTTTGGCATGTTTTGGCTAAATGCCATGGATTAGGATTATATGTTATGGAGGTAGGGTTTGGTTAGTTTGGGTTATATTTTAGGATTCTTGGGTTATATTTTTTAGGTTGGCAATATATTTTGTAAAAGAGATGTATATTTTTAAAAAATTCCAACATTAGGGGCTAGGTTTAGGGCATGTATTGTGCCTTAAATTTAGGGTTTCTAGCTAATTATGAGGACCTTTTTGGAGGGGGTTAGAGTTTCAAATTTACTCATGAGAGATTATATAGCTGAGCCTCTTATTCAATTTTCGGGGTTCAAAATTTAGGAGGAAGGTTGCATTAGTAATAATTTTGTTCCTTTGCACTTTTTCTTGCATTTTGTAGCCATCAGTTCATGTTTGATATAGATTGTGTCCAAGTGAATGAATATATTCCTTGGCATTTTTTGGTACTTTCTCATGCAACTATTTTATAGATTTTGAGGATAATAACACTTGCCCCATTATTCATACATCTTTTTGAGTTTCTGTTATCAGTTCTTTTCAATTTTCTGCATATAAGTGTAAAGTATTTTACAGTATAGATTAGTGAATTGATCTAAATCCTATTCTACGTTGTGGATTGTAAACCTTTTGTAAAATCTGCATGTTTGTTGGCACAATTGTCACTGTTTGTGGTACTAACCCTAGTAGTGGAATTTAAGTCAGCCTATGCATTGAATAGTGAATGTTATTGCAAAAATTAGTAGTGTATGTCCTATGGATGTTGGTTCAAAATTCTAAAAAATCTAAATCAATTTGGTGTATCACCTTTTTAGTTTGTTTATTTAGATTCAGTCTCTTTCTCTCTTTTCCCAAATCAGAAATTAGTCGTAGGTGATATTCCAAATCCAATAGGAACCATCCTAGAATCTGGAAATTTGTTCTCTCTCCCATTAATGAGAATGTTTCCATGTTTCAATAGGATAGCTAGATTTCACATCAAGATAAAGGCGCGATCATGATTGACAATAGTTTTTGGCACGCCCGATGGGACACAAACTATTTCACAGTTTGGTTGAGCTTCATTAATATTGTTGTTTTGGTCTGAACAATGGTATTTCAGCCTTTGGCGATAGGATTCAAACACACACCTAGAAAATTTTTTGGAAAAGATCTGTTGGTTTACAAAGATCAAGTGTTGGTATTTCTCTGATCATTTTTTATATTCAGATTTCCAGCTTATTATATGAATAGACATGTCAAATTATGGTGGGAAGAAAGAATACCCACCACTGTATTATGAAAGAAATTTCAATGAAGTTTCTAATCAGCCATATCATTTTAAGGGTGCTACCAATTTTGTTTTGAATGATTTTGCAACAGTAGATTATCAGCATGTTCCACCTGTCTTTGAGCCTCTCATTCCTTTACACATCTTGTATAAAATGGATTTTAATGGAATTAGGGATCAGGTTATGGTTCTTGGTTAGAGGCTTGTTTACATGATGTGGTTTTTAAGGGAGATCCATCTCTTCCCTCACATAAAGACGAGTTTGGATATCAAGAGTTACAACTCATTTTGGTGGGTTGGGCTTGCCAAATGCAAGAAAATAAAGAGCAACAAGGATTTGATATGCAGATAGAGGATTCAGCCTACCATATTTTTCAAATGTGCATGTTGATATGTAGTATGAAACACTCTGAGGATACAACAACAATAAAGCAGGATATGTGAACTCAAGAAAAGGAGCAGTTTGATGCCAAACAAAGACAATACGATCAAGCTCTTGTAGAAGAAAAGAAGCTAGAAGCACAGAAGAAAGTTCATGAGAAAGAGTTAGAAGAACAAATAAAATTAATAGGGGTCATGTTTTCTACAGGTGTAAAATGTGAGGAATATTTCCAAAAGAGATTAACATCTCATGAGGAATTTCATGACAAAGAGCTATGTGAGCATAAAGAGAAAATAAGGCTCCTAATTAGTACAACAATTAAGTATAGAGAAGCCAGTATAATACACTATGAAGATTCCCAAAAGAATAAGGGAAATGTTGAGAAAGAGGTTGTATTTGAGCCACATACCTTTGTTGTTTAGAACAATGAAATGATGCCAGATGTGTTTGATGAGCTGCCTAAGTTTGTTGAAGAGGATAGCGTACTAGAACAAACACCATTATCAAGTTCTATCCAAGTAGATGAACAATTGGAGCCTACCCTCATGCAAGAACATGAAGATGATGTTGTAAATCAGAGGGTAGAAACACCAGTCCATGGGAAAGCAAGAATAAGTTAAATTTTTTGGTGTTTTGAGAGTACATGATAGCAACAACCCGGTAAGTATCAATCCTCTCCCATGTAAAATTGAAAATTAGGATGATGAGGCTGATTTTTGGGATGGTCTTGAAGTATTTATGGTAGAATTATATATTCATCATGCACCTCCTCATAAAAAGAGTCAAGTTAAACAAGTTGTTGAACATGTGGTGGTTGTTACATCTCAGCACAAACCTAAATATGAAGTTGACAGAATGCTGATTGAAGAATAGTTAAGCAAAAATAGCATGCAGAGATATGAAATTGAACCGAATTCTCCAAACAAAGAGTATGACAATCAGCCACATCAGGTAGACTATGCATTTATCCAACCTTTTAATCCTCTAGAGCTCTGAATTCCTGATCAAATTGATATTATATTTGAAAAGAAAGTTGAAATCACATAAATAAGTAGAAGAAAATCAAAATCTGTTATTACAAGAGGCAACCTAATCAGGCATCTTTCTAGAATGGGGCCTGTTCTTGAGATTCCATTTATAAAGCAGAAGATCTAGCATGTTTATATACCTCAAATCTATATTAATATTAACCAAATCTAAGAGGTATGTAATTTGGTCTATAATTTTCAAAATATTCTACGAAAGTTTTTGGTGTTTTCAGTTATCTTGCACATCTTTTCACTTGTACATATGAATGCATCTCATCCATTGTTGATGAGAAAAGGAAGATACTTCAATCAGTATATTAATGGATGTATCTGAGGGTTTTTGATGATTGATTAGCTTAGTGTAGTTTAGAGGTTTTAATTTTCAGTTGGTTTTCTCCAAGCGCTAAGCATAGTAGTTTTAGTTTTTTAGTTAGTGGTTTGCAATTACTACATTTGTTTATATCATGACCCAATAAAGGAAACATACATCATGCATAAAAGTAAACCATTCAAATTCATTGTTATAGATAATGCACATTTCATTAATCAAGTTATGATAAGAGTAGATTTTTAATTTCAGTTTCAGTTGTGTGGTAGAAGAAACCAAGAACAACAATGTTATACTTCACCATCATGACATGAAAAAGATACCTATCATACAAGGCATGGAATATTTTCTACTACCCCATATCATAAGCATTTCATCCATGCAATGACAATAGAGTACAATATTAATATATGTGGTTTTGTTTCTATTTAGTTTCAGTTTTCAGCTTGTTTTCAGTTTGAGAAGGTTCAGTTTTTTGCAAAGTTGAAGAATATATGCCCAATGGATATGAAAAAGGAAAATGGTTTGATTTTTTTCAGTAGGAAAACATCCCTAAGAGGTCACCAAAACATGTTACCAATTTATTTTGCATACTAAATTTATGGGTTGACACTACTTTATATTGAATAGTTGTTGTTCTAAGTTGCATAATTGCTTGAATACAAAAAATGAAGTACACATGTAGTATGGCAATTATAAACATTAAAATATTGCATAAAGGTACATCTCTTCAACATTTTTTATTTAGAAAAATGAAAATTAAATACATTGCAATGCATTCATATTGTTAGATTATTGTACTCTAAGTATTGATCATGCCCAAATTTGCAAATTCATAATTGATCATTATATTGTACATTCAAACTGAATGTATTAGGAAAATGTTTATTTCATATTACATCTTTCATATTGAAACTTAGAGGCAATTAAAGAAAATAAATCAAGATAGAAGCATGAGTAGGGGTCCATGCATTGCCTTCTAAAATTTGATTATGTATTATGGTAGCTGGTTGTCTGAAATCTGTCAAGTCTTTGTGTCTATGTCCAAGTCCTCCTGTCAGTTCTACATTCTAGGTCTAGGGTCTTTTCCTACATCATGGAAATATAAAAGAGTTAGATCCAAATTGGATCTAAGAAATGCATGGAAACCAAAACAGCATACAACAATCAAACTTGTAGAGTTGTAAATCTACCAATAACATCAATACAACAACAAAGTATCCATATACATCAATTGAATAAAAGTATCAAAGGGACATAACTCCATGAAACCTTTTACTATATATGGTTATCATTCTAAATTATTTAGGAGTTGCTACTTGTAAGACCAGAAATCTGGATTAAAGGGATTTAGTTCATGTAGCTAAGAAACCTTTTTCAGAACATCAACATATTAAGATAGTAAATACAACCAATCAACCAACATTCATGCATGAATGTCATTTCACATGGCACTCACACACAAACATTTATTAGTTAATTATTTTTACTAACCTAACATGTTGATTTAATGGTGTGTGCAAGAAAAATAAGCAAAAGTACATTCAAATGCAGAAAGAAACATGATCTATGAATTCACTAGTTGCAGATCATAAGAAAAATGCATGAGATTCATGAGCCCATGCTCAAACCTCACAAGATGCATTACATGTAATACAAGAAAGCTAAGAGTTCAAAAGTTTAGGAAGGAGAGGATTCAGAAGAAGGAGATGAAGTTCATAGAGGTTGACACAAGATACAAGCATGTTGTTACAAGTTTAAATGCTACCAATGAAAAATGCAGAGTACAGTAATGCTTCTAGAAGGTTAATATGAAATGAAAGGATGCCCAAAAATATGGATGTTCTAGATTGAAATGAATGATTGAATGCAAAGAATAGAATTGTAAATCAAATAATGAGGTAACACTATATTTCATTACTACACAAGTTAATGTTAACTATAATGTTGTTGAAAAGATGATTGTTGTTATGCATCAACACAAGTAGGATGTCACTTACTGTTATGTTATCAAATGGATTAAGCATATATAAGATAATGATGATGTTTATCAAGGTTTTAGCTTTACATATGCAATGAGTGCATCAACATTATCAAATGAGTATACATATATGAATCAGATTAAATGACAAAGCATAAAGACGAGTCAAAGAAAATATAGTACATATTTAATAGTAAGGAAACACTAAACCTATTACAAAGTGTCAGACATAGGCATATATAGAAGATCCAATTGCATTGTGTCAAATTGAGCAATGCATGTACATAGTTCAAACATTGCTATCATCAAATAATAGTGCATCCTAATTTGTTATAAAGACTAGTATGTTTGAATGAGTGAGAACCAAAATAACAGTAACATCTTTTTTTGCAATCAGGAATGAAAAATAGATGACAAGCAATTTGCATTAAAAGATAAATAATATTATTATCTAATTCTGCCAAGTGCATGTCCAAATGAGTTTAAATGCAGTATTTTAAGCAAGAATGAAAGATAATATGTACAATTTTGCATGTTTACATAAGAGATTTTATGTTTATATCAAAATTCTATGGTTACATGATGTTAGTCATGTTTGAATAACAATATGTAAATCAAAATCAGGATGCATATGTATTACAGAGCTATGCAAATGGAAAATAAATATGCATATTCGTGGGTCAAGCTCAATTTCATAGTATTTCTCATGAGAGTCACGAGCCCGAGCTCAAACCTCATGAGTAATTCCTTCACAAGAAGTGATCACTGTTTACTAATCAAATACTTGTCACTATTTTGGAAATGTGAAACCATACGATAGTAACATCAGACATGATGCATAGAGACAAAGCACGGTTTTAACATACAGTGAAAACAAAGATGTAGATAGTACACAATGCTTCTAGTTTAACAAAGATAGCATGGTCTCCACATACTTTAATGACTTTTAGACATGGTGGCGATATCATCTAAGCTATGGTTTTGTCAGAGTGGATCTGACAAAGAAGCCCAAGTTCATCTCTCATTTAAAGTGACAGTCAACTCATGCATGGTTTCATTATTAAATGCAGATTCATCAACATTCAAATGTATAATTTTCCAGTTCAATAGAGGCTCGAGTTGAGAAAAATAAAGACAATAGTAATACATTAACATGAGATGAAACTCAACCTTCAAAATCATGACAGATAGTGAGAAATAATGACAACATTCTAGTAGGAAAATCATGGAGGAAAAGTGACAACAGACATGGTGGAGTCAAAAGAGAGTAAAGATAAAACCCAGTAATCATCACAAAGAAAAGATGAAGACCCAGATTATAATAACCCAAAATTAATATAGCGAACATGGTGGAGATCCAAGCACTAGAACCCGTAACTCAAAATATTGCAGAGAAATATGTAATACAAACAATATGTTTAACAACTTGTTCAAAAAAAGAAGAGTAAATTATCTATGAGTAACAAGTTGAGATGTGTTGGAGCCTGAGTTTGATGAAGATGTGCATGAAGAGAACCATATATTATGGCATGAAAAGACTCTAGTCCAATTAGAGGTCGCGACGGTGAAGAGAGATCAACCTCTTTTAACTCAAGTGTCATAAACAATAAAGAGCCTGAGTTCAAATCAAAGAAGAACATGTACAGTGCCATGCATGATGGGATAAGACCAAGCTCTTGTTAAACACAAACGCTGCAATCATGATACTCCAATCCAAGAAAATATCCCACGGTGGAGAGAGCCTAAGCTCTCTGACTCTTAGCAAGTAAACTCTAGTATTATGCATATCTCAAGGTCTCAGTGAACCTAGGTGCTAAGTACATGCAGAGAGTCTAAAATCTTCTAAACTTTAAAATATTACCCACTACATACAATGAGCCCAAGCTCCATTAATACACATTACTAACCACAAATAGAGAGGAAGCTATTTTTTAGCTTAAAAATCATGCAGAGAAGTAGAAGCAGTGCCACAATCACAGCATGGCGGTGTCATGATGTTAGGGTTTCAAAACCCTAACGTCTTCCCAAAATGAAGAAATGCAAAAATAGAATGAAAAATAAAATGCATATGCCAAGTTTTGTTAGAACTTGAAGTCCGCTATCAGAAGCAGTAAATTCTCTAGACTAACTGTAGTGCACGACAACCATATTCAAATTCCATGACAATACAGCCAATGCCACGATGGAGATGAGATTTTTTGCATGGGTTTGGTCATGTTGACCATAGTTATGGTGTTGAGTTTGGCATGTTTTGGCTATATGCCATGGGTTAGGATTATATGTGATGGAGGTAGGGTTTGGCTATTTTAGGTTATATTTTAGGATTCTTGGGTTATATTTTTTAGGTTGGCCATATATTTTGTAAAAGAGATGTATATTTAAAAAAAATGCCAACATTAGGGGCTAGGTTTAGGGCATGTATTATGCCTTAAATTTAGGGTCTCTAGCTGATTATGAGGACCTTTTTGGAGGGGGTTAGAGTTTTGAATTTACTCATGAGAGAGTATATAGCTGAGCCTCTTTTTCAGTTTTAGGGGTTCAAAATTTAGGACGAAGATTGCATTAGTGAGCATATTTTCCTTTGCAATTTTTCTTGCATTTTGTAGCCATCAGCTCATGTTTGATACAAATTTTGTCCAAGTGAATGAATATATTCCTTGGCATTTTTTGGTACTTTCTCATGCAACTATTTTACATATTTTGAGGATAATAATGCTTGCCCCATTATTCATACATATTTTTGAGTTCCTGTTATCATTCCTTTTCAATTTTCTACATTTAAGTGTATAGTATTTTACAGTATAGATTAGTGAATTGATCTAATTCCAGTTCTAGGTTGTGGAGTGTAAACCTTTTGCAGAATCTGCATGTTTGTTGGTGCAATTGTCACTGTTTGTGGTACAGACCCTACTAGTGGAATTTAAGTGAGTCTATGCATTGAATAGTGAATGTTATTGCAGAAATCAATAGTGTATGTCCTGTGGATGCTAGTTCAAAATTGTAAAAAATCTAAATCAATTTGGTGTATCACCTTTTTAGTTTGTTTATTTAGATTCAGTTATCTTTCTCTCTTTTCCCAAATCAGGAATCAATCATAGGTTATATTCCAAATCCAATAGGAACTAGCCTAGAATCCAGAGATTTGTTCTCTCTCCCATCAATGAGAACATTTCCATGTTTCAACAGGATAGCTAGATTTCATATCAAGCTAAAGGCGCAATCCTGATTGACAATAGTTTTTGGCACACCCGGTGGGACACAAACTATTTCATGGTTTGGTTGAGCTTCATTATTATTGTTGTTTCGGTGTGAATAGTGATATTTCAGCCTTTGGAGGCAGGATTCAAACACACACCTGGAAACTCTATTTGAAAAGATCTATTGGTTTCAAAAGATCAAGTGCTGGTATTTCTCTGATCATTTTTTATATTAAGATTTCTAGCTTATTACATGAATAGACATGTCAAATTATGGTGGGCAGTAAGAATACCCACCACTATATTATGAAAGAAATTTCAATGAATTTTCTAATCATCCATATCATTTTGAGGGTGCTACCATTTTTTTTAGAATTATTTTGCAACAGTAGATTATCAGCATGTTTCACCTATCTATGAGCCTCACATTCCTTTACACATCTTGTATAAAATGGATTTTAATGGAATTAGGGATCAAGTTCTGGCTCTTAGTCAGAGGCTTGTTGACCTAGATGTGGGTTTGAAGGGAGATCCATCTCTTCCCTCACATAAGGATGAGTTCAAATATCAAGAGTTACAACTCCTTTTAGTGGGTTGGACTTGCCAAATGCAAGAAAATAAAGAGCAACAACGATTTGATATGCAGCTAGAGGATTCGGCCTACCAAATTTTTCAAATTATCATGCTGATATAGATTTTTAAATACTCTGAGGATAAAATAGCAATAAAGAAGCATATGTAGACTCAAGCAAAGGAGCAGTTTGATGCCAAACAAAGAAAATATGATCAAGTTCTTGTAGAAGAAAAGAAGAAGCTGGAAGCACAGAAGAAAGTTCATGAGAAAGAGTTAGAAGAATAGAGAAAATTAATAGGGGTCATGTTTTCTATAGGTGTAAAATGTGAGGAATATTTCCAAAAGAGATTAACAACTCATGACGAATTTCATGACAAAGAGCTACATGAGCATAAAGAGAAAATAAGGCTCCTGATTACTATAGCAATTAAGTATGGAGAAGCTAGTAAAATACACTATGAAGAGGCCCAAAAGCATATAAAAAATGTTTAGTAAGAGGTTGTATCTGAGCCTCATACATTTGTTGAATAGAACAATGAAATGATGGTAGATGTGTTTGATGATCTGCCTAAGTTTGTTAAAGAGGACAGCGTACTAGAACAAACACTATTATCAATTTTTGTCCAAGTAGATGAAGAATTGGAGCCTACCCTCATGCAAGAACATGAAGATGATGTTGTAAATCAGAGGGTAGAAACACCAGTCCCAGGAAAGAAAGAATAATTTCAATTTTTTGGTGTTTTGAGCGTACATGACAGTGATAAAAAGGTAAGTATCAATCCTCTCCCATGTAAAATTGAAAATCAAGATGATGAGGCTGATTTTTGGGATGGTCTTGAAGTATTTATGGTAGAATTAAATGTTCATTATGCACCTCCTCATAAAGAGATTCAAGTTCAACAAGTTGTTAAACATGTGGTGGTTGTTGCATCTCAGCACAAACCTAAATATGAAGTTGATAGAATGCTGATTGAAAAATAGTTAAGCAAAAATAGCATGCAAAGATATGAGATTGAGCCAAATTCTCCAAAAAAATAGTATGAAAATCATCCACATCAGGTATACTATGCATTTATCCAACCTTTTAATCCTCTAGATCTTGGAATTCCTAATCAAATTGATATCATAGTTGAAAAGAAAGTTGAAATCACAAAAATCAACAGCAAAAAATCATAATCTGTTATTACAAGAGGCTGCCTAATCAGGCATCTTTCCAGAATGGGGCCTGTTCCTGAGATTCCATTTATAGAGAAGTAGATCTACTATGTTTATATACCTCAAATCTGCATTGATATTAACCAAATCCAAGAGGTATTTAATCTGGTCTATAATTTTCAAAATATGCTACAAATTTTTTTGGTGTTTTTAGTTATCTTGCACATATTTTTGGTTGTACATATGCATGCATCTCATCCATTTTTCATGAGAAAAGGAAGCTACTTCAATCAGTATATTAATGGATGTATCTGAGGACTTTTGATGATTGATTAGCTTAGGTTAGTTTAGAGGTTTTCATTTTCAGTTGGTTTTCTCCAAGTGCTGAGCACAATAATTTAAGTTTTCAGTTAGTGGTTTGCAGTTAGTACCTCTATTTCTATCATGACCCAATCAAGGAAACATACGTCATGCATAAGAGTAAACCATTCAGATTCTCTGTTATAGAAAATGCACATTTCATTAGTCAAGTTATGATAAGAGTAGATTTTTAGTTTCAGTTTCAGTTGTGTGGTAGAAGAAACCAAGAACAACACTGTTATACTTCACCATCATGACATGAAAAAGATACCTATCATACAAGGCATGGAATATTTTTCACTCCCCCATATCATAAGCATTTCATCCATGTAATGACACTAGACTAAATAGTAATATCCATGGTTTTGTTTCTGTTTAGTTTCAGTTTTCAGCTTGTTTTCCGTTTGAGAAGGTTCAGTTTTTTGCAAAGTTGAAGACTCTGTGCCCAATGGATATGCAAAAGGCAATTGGTTTGATTTTTATCAGCAGGAAAACACCCCTGAGAGGTCACCAAAAAATGTTACCAATTTAGTTTTCATACTAAATTTATGGTTTGACACTACTTTAAATTGAATTATGGATTGAATAGTTGATGTTCTAAGTTGCAGAATTGCTTGAATATAGAAAATCAAGTACACATGCAGTATGACAATTATAAACATTAAAATATTGCATAAACATACATCTCTTCAACATTTGTTATTCAGAAAATGAAAATGAAATACATTGCAATGCATTCATATTGTTAGATTATTGTACTCTAAGTATTGATCATGCTCAAATTTGCAAATTCATAATTGATCATTATATTGTGCATATAAACTGAATGTATTAGGGAAATTTTTAATCCATATTACATCTTTCATATTGAAATTTAGAGGAAATTACATAAAAGAAAGCATGATAGAAGCATGAGTAGGGGTCTATGCATTGTCTTCTAAAAGTTGATTATGTATTATGGTAGCTAGTTGTCTGAACTATGTCAAGTCTTTGTGTCTTTGTCCAAGTCCTCCTATCAGTTCTACATTCTAGGTCTAGGGTCTTGTCCTGCATCATGGAAAGAGAAAAGAGTTAGACCTAAATTGGATCTAAGCAATGCATGGAAACCAAAAGAACATACAACAATCAAACTTTCAGAGTTGTAAATCTACTAATAACATTAATACAACAGCAAAGTATGCATCTACATCAACTGAATAAAATTATCAAAGGGACATAACTCCATGAAACCTTTTACTGTATATGGTTATCATTCTGCATTATTTAGGAGTTGCTATTTGTAAGACCAAAAATCAGGATTAAAGGGATTTAGTTCCAGTAGCTAAGAAAACTTTTTCAGAACATCAACATATTAAGATGGTAAATACAACCAATCAACCAACATTCATGCATGAATGTCATTTCACATGGAACTCACACACTAACATTGATTGGTTAATTCTATTCACTAACCTAACATGTTGATTTAATTGTGTGTGCACGCAAAATAAGCAAAACTATATTCAAATGCAGAAAGAAACATGATCTATGAATTCACTACTTGCAGATCATATAGAAACATGCATGAGAGTCACGAGCCCATGCTCACACCTCACAAGATGCATTACATGCAATACAACAAAGATAAGAGTTCAAAATTTCAGGAATGAGAGGCTGCAGAAGAAGGAGATGCAGTTCATAGAGGTTGACACAAGATACAAGCATGTTGTTACAAGTTTAAATGCTACTAATGCAAAATGCAGATTAAGTAATGTTGCTTGATGGTGCATATGCAATGAAAATATGCCCTAAAATATAGATGTTCCAGATTGAAATGAATGATCAAATGCAAAGAATAGAATTGCAAATCAAATAATGAGGTAACACTATATTTCATTACTACACAAGTTAAGGTTAACTATAATGTTGTTGAAGAGATGATTAATGTTATGCATCAACAAAAGTAAGATGTCACTTATTGTTATGTTATCAAATGGATTAAGCATATATAAGATAATGTCGATGTTTATCAAGGTTTCAGCTATGCATATGCAATGAGTGCATCAACATTATCAAATGAGTATGCATATATGAATCAAATTAAATGACAGTGCATAAAGATGAGTCAAAGCAAATACAGTGTGTATTTAACAGTAAGGAAACACTAACACTATTACAAAGTGTAAGACATGTGCATATACAGAAGATCCAATAGCATTGTGTCAAATTGATAAATACATGTACATAGTTCAAACACTATTATCATCAAACAATAGTGCATCCTAATGTTATTATAAAGACTAGTATGTTCGAATGAGTGAGAACCAGAATAATAGTAACATCCTTTTTTGCAATCAGGAATGAAAAATAGAGGAAAAGGAATTTGCATTAAAAGATAAATGGTGTTATTATCTAATACTAACAAGTGCATGTCCAAATGAGTTTAAATGCAGTATTTTAACCAAGAATGGAAGATAATAAGTACAATTTTGCATGTTTACATAACATATTTTATGTGTATATTGAAATTCTATGGTTACACGATGTTATTCATGTTTGAATAACAGTATGTAATTCAAAATCAAGATGCATATGTATTACAGAGCTATGAAAATGGAAAAGAAAGATGCATATTTGTGGGTCAAGCTCAATTTCACAGTATTGCTCATGAGAGTCACGAGCCTGAGCTCAAACCTCATGAGTAATTCCTTCACAAGAAGTGATTACTATTTACTAACCTAATACTTGTCACTATTTTGCAAATGTGAAATCATATGATAGAAACATCAGACATGATGCATAGAGACAGAGCACGGTTTTAACATACAGTGAAAAAAAAGATGTAGAAAGTACACAATACTTTGAGTTCAACAAAGATATCATGGTCTCCACATAGTTTAATGAACTTCAAACATGGTGGCAATATCATCTAAGCTATAGTTTTGTTAGAGTGGAGCTGACAAAGAAGCCCAAGCTCATCTCTTAGTTAAAATGACAGACAACTTGTGCATGGTTTCATTATTAAATGCAGATTCATCAACATTCATGTGTACAACTTTTCAGTTCAACAGAGGCTCAAGTTGAGAAAAATAAAGACAATAGTGATACATTAATAAGAGATGAAACTCAACCTTCAAAATCATGATAGACAGTGGGAAATAATGACAACATTCTAGCAGGAAAATCATAGAGGAAAAGTGACAACAGACATGGTGGAGTCAATAGAGAGTAAAGATAAAACCCAGTAATCATCACAAAGAAAAGATGGAGACCCATATTATAATAACCTATAATTATTACAACAAAAATTGTGGAGATCCAAGCACTACAACCCATAACTCAAAATATTGTAGAGAACTATGTAATACAAACAATATGTTTAACAACTTGTTCAACAAAAGAAGAGTAACTTATCTATGAGTTACAAGCTGAGATGTGATAAAGCCTGAGTTGGATGAAGATGTGCATGAAGAGCACCATATCTTATGGCATGCAAAGACTCCAATCCAAGTAGAGGATGTCATGGTGAAGAGATCCCGAGCTCTTTTAACTCAAGTGCCATAACCAATAAAGAGCCTGAGTTTAGATGAAAGAAGAACATGTACAATGCCATGCATGATGGAATGAGACCAAGATCTTGTTAAACATAAACACTGCAATAATGATACTCCAGTCTAAGAAAAGAACCCATGGTGGAGAGAGCTCGAGCTCTCTGACTCTTAGCAAGTAAACTCTAGTATTATGCATAGCTCAAGCTCTCAGTTAACCCCCGTGCTAAGTACATGTAGAGAGTCTGAACTCTTCTAAACTTTACAATATTACCCACTACATACAATGATACCAAGCTCCATTAATGCACATTACTAACCACAAACAGAGAGGAAGATATTTTTTAGCTAAAAAATCACATAGAGAAGCAGAAGCAGTGCCACAATCACAGCATGGTGGTGCCATGAGGTTCAGGTTTCAAAACCCTAACACCTTCCCAAAATGAAGAAATGCAAAAGTGCAATGTGAAATATAATGCATATGCCAAGTTTTGTTAGAACTTGAATTCTGTTGTGAGAAGCAGTAAATGCTCTAGACTAACTACAATGCACGACAACCATATTCAAATGCCACGACAGGACAACCAATGCCACGATGGAGATGATATTTTTTCCATGGGTTTGGTCATGTTGACTTTAGTTATGGTGTTGATTTTGGCATGTTTTTGCTATATGCCATGGGTTAGGATTATATGTGATGGAGGTAGGGTTTGGCTAGTTTGGGTTATATTTTAGGATTCTTGGATTATATTTTTTAGGTTGGAAATATATTTTGTAAAAGAGATGTATATTTTAAAAAAAAATTGCCAACATTAGGGGCTAGGTTTAGGGCATGTATTGTGCCTTAAATTTAGGGTTTCTAGCTTGTTAGGTCTATTCAAAAAAAGTTCAAAAAATTGGTCCCTGGGTCTATTTTTGCAAAGTGTCTTGTGAAGAACAATTGAAAAACCCCTTACATCATGCCTCAGAGTACAAATTATGGTTCTAAAACCCTAAGCATCTAAAAGGTTTATATTTTATGTTACTTTTTGTAACTTAAAGTTCATGTGTCTTTGGTGGGTCTGATGGTCTGGAAGAATCTCAGTTAAGCGGTGAGCAGATGTATTTACATTGGATAGTAGACTTAATCGCTTGGTCCCAACATGCTTGAAATCTATCAGTTAAGCGATTAATTCTGAGCAAAGCGTGTCTTCAGAGTATAGTGGGCCCTCTCCAAGTGCAGTATGGTGGAGATTAAACAAAGGATAGATCTAATGGTAGACTTAACCGCTTATGGAAAAGATGCACAAGATCTAATGGATAAGCCTTTAAGCAGTGTTGATATGTGGCAGTTGGTGATGTATATTCCACTAAAGGTAAAGTTGACCTTAGATTAAAGGATGAATAGTTTGGTGAAGATCTGACAGCTTACTTAATCACTTAGAAGAGAAGTGCTAAAAATCTATTAGCTAAGTGATTAAGCTATGACACCACGTGTCCTAGTGGGTCTGGCTAAGGTTATGAAGGAAGAATTAAAGATAGAGAATGTTAAGAAATATCTGACAGTCGGCTTAATCACTTAAAGATAAAGTGATCGACATCTAATGAATAAGTGATTAAGCCATGATGACGTGTGGCAGAGGAAGTGGGACCTATATAGTGTAGTAATGAGATTAAGTAAGATGCAAGTTGGGAAAGATACGAAAGCTCACTTAATGGCTTAAAGAAAAGACACTCAAAATCTAGCCATTAAGCCATTAAGCCATGTTGACACATGTTCAAGTGGATGACATCATAGCCACAGTTAGTAAACTCAAGGCAGAATAACTTGCAACCAAGTTAAGAAAGATCTGACGGTTAGCTTAATCGCTTAAAAGAAAAATGAACAATATCTAATGTTTAAGTGATTAAGTCATGCTGACACATGTCCCAAGTGAACAGTTGTATCTAGGAAAAGATGAGAACCGTCAGATGGAGAAGGTGCTTTTGAAGATCTATGGTCCAGATTCAAAATTCCTAAAAGTGATCGTCATTGAGTCGTTAAGCTGTGAATTCTGAAGTAGGCAAATTGATTGCAAAACATGTGGCCACTTCAGTTCAATTCAATGCAAAAGATTGATTTGATTGAGGTAGTATAATTCATCACTTAAACTTGAAGTCACCATAATTCACCAGAACCATTCAAGGGAAGAATAGAATTACAGTGATTTTAAGCTCTTTGCGACAGAATTGCAGAACGGGTAAGCTCTATCTAATACAGTAGAATTTCATACTTCAAGTGAGATTTGAAACTTGAAAAGATTTCAAAATTCTTGTTTAAATCCAAATTTCATTTCAGTAAAAAAGCCCTAGTTTCAAAATATGGCCCCTAGGATTGAACTCTCTAGAGAGATAGATTATCAAAAAAGAAATGTGAGAGAGGACCTTCTGTAGTAGTTAAAATGGTCCATGGGTGATGCTACCCACATTAAGAGGATAGTACCAACATATCCCCGCTTTAGAGTAGGAGAGGGTTTATATGATTCAGGTATATAGGCCAAAGATGTCAAAACTAGTATAAATGGTTTTAAGTTTGTTTAAAACTACTTACAGCCAGAGAAACACTCCTTCCCCAGATTGTAACATATGGGATCTAGATGTGGGAAAATTTATGGTACCCGGGGTATTCGTAGATACAGATCTATTAACTTTAATAGCCAATACATATGACAGAGTATCCAAGATTGTAAGGGATATAGAGGGAAATGTGTTGTTGACTGTCATAGCTGATGAGATCAAAAAACTTTTCAGATTAAGTGACTCATCAATTCATCTGGATGATATTGATTTCAATTACTTTAAGGAGGTATATCAGACTCAAAGGGAGTATTATAGGAATGAGGCTCTGAAAGGGTATTTTAACAAAATAGGGGATTTGATTGTGGTGGGCCCAAACACACCAGAGCCATTCAAATTTGACTATTTCAATGGTAAAGCTAAGAAAATGTATAGTGCCATGTTCCTGGTCTTAGGAGAAGATGAAGAAGCAACAATGCCAGTTCACATCATGCTTATGATGGTTCAGATTTTGCACCCCCACCTATTAGTGGTTTTTTATTATGCTTCCTATATTGCTGAATAAATGCATGAAGGTTTAATAGGCATCAAAGATGGAAATATACTCAAGCCAATGGGGTAGTATTCTTTAATTATGTACATGTTTTTGTTCAATAGTGCTGATATATTTGAGGAAGAAATGAACCTCTCCAAATTTCAGGATGATGAAGACTTGCCTGTCCAATTGTAGAGGGTTGATCTATCCTAGGATAGAAAAGAAGTCAGTTATGTATATTTTGATAGAGTTTTTACTGCTAGGCTCAAGTCATTATTATGCAAACAGAATCCTAGGATCCACATAGATGTGATGAGATTATTGAGGCCTACGGAGTTTTCCCTAGAACTAAAAGTTGTCCACAATTGGGGAGATCTCATTTTGTACCTTGTCTCTACAGTTATTAGGGTTTATGGATTTAGGGGAACCCCCAATGTTCTACCCTACAAAGTACCTTTGAAAATTGGCATAGCAAAAATTCTTAGAAAGATGGGTGGATTACAGGAAGAAGCCTTGACAGGCAAAATGAACGGAAGTATCTTCCCTACCCTCACAAGAGCCCACCATTTCATTATTATAAAGGGTCGATGGACATAGTTTGATAAATATTTTCAACCCTACCATCTAGCAACATCTATATCTAGGTGTGTAGATAATGAAGGTTTCATCATGGGCATGTTCAAGAAAAGAACCAAGTTCCTAGCACTAGAACATGATTTCAATTTCCTAGAGGACATTGTAAGAAATTTTTTTGATATAAATGAGTAGGAGATTAGGAAAGAAAAATGGCTGGTGTACAAGAAGTCTTTAGATTTTATTCACAATTTTGACAGGTCATTTACCCTTTGAAGGAATTTTCACCTTGGGCCACAAAGATTGAGTCCCTTATGACATTGTTTAAAGGTATCATGCAAGATCTCAATGAGAAGAAAGACAAAGTAATGGAAATTGAGCCAAAAAAGGCTAAGGTTGTTCTGAGCAAACTCTCATAGGGAAGAGAAATCCCAATTGGAAACTATGTAGTTTATAAGAGAAGAGGGTACAGTACCATTATGCCCAAAATTGACAAATCTTCTGATTAGAAAGGAAAGAGGCCAGCAAATACCAGTGCCCAAAAGATGCCCTCTCCCAAGAGATAGAAAATGGAGGTAAAGGAGCAAGCAAGTGGGTTATACTCTCCTTCCCAGTCCCCTTTACATATGGATGACCAAGCTATTGTTGAGCAGTTGGTCCAAATGGGAAACACAAGCCAAGTCTTTGTTACTACCCAAGAGTTACAAGAAGGAGTGACAGACGCACCTAGACATACAACTCTAGACCTTACAGTGGAAGAATTTGCAGGAAATGAGCTGGACCCTGTAACCAAACAGGCCAGTGAATAGTTTCTATCAAATGACAATTTTGTTAAGGCTAGATCCTTTATGTAATTTTTATGGAGAACTCATATCAATGAGTTTAAGGATAAATGTCACAAGTAACAAGAAGCTCAGCTAAATCAGAGAAAAGAGGACATTGAGAAGGAAGTCAAACAAGAACTGATTGCTAAGTTTGACAAAATCACCCCTGAAGAGGGCAGGGAGTTGGTGAAGAATAAATGAGTCCTTATCCTACCCCAGTGGGATTTGGCTAATGCTATTATATTTGATGTTGTAAGGAAAGAGGCCAAACCATTGCACACTAGTGGGACATCAATTGGTGCCCAATTCAGTGAGGATCATGCAGCACTAGAAATATGGTCCCTAAAGAGGAAGGATAAAAAAAGAACAAAAGAAGATGATTAGGCTGAGAGTGTAGGAAGCCTCATCATCAAAAGAGTTTTTGATACTTCAGGTGTGGAGGAAACTAGCCTTGCTTTCCAGACTACTAATTTGAGTCTGAAGGTAGCTAAAAAGTAAAAAGATGCTTTTGAAAACTTAAACTAGAAATATGAATTTGTTTTGAAAGCATATAATGATGAAAGGGTTAAATCCCTACACAAGGATGAGAGAACTGCACTCCTAGAGGGAAAGAAAATAGTAAAATTAATGCCTCAGAGGAGGATTGCATAGGATCCACACCAACCATCTACATCAAGCCCTATAAATTACTTACCCTCCTTTCCCTGCACCATTTAATTCTACCACACTAGAAGAGCTTGAACAAGAAAAGGCCATGTTGAAAGTTGCAAGAGCATAACTTGAAAGGAAAAGGAAAGAATGGGTAGAGAAGTCAGGAGCCTTTAGAGAAGAAGAGGCATGGGTGAAGCAAAAATATACAGATAAGGTACACATTTCTCTTATACAATGTACACATGAAGTAGTACCCACTGCCATATATGCTAAAGGTAAGAAAATTGTCAGCATTACAAGTGAATATGATGAAAACAAAGACAAGTTGGACTAGTTGGTGAGTAAGTGGAGAATGAAGGTAGGTGAGTTAAATTTCTTCCACACCACTTGAAAAAGGAGTAATAATGTCGACATAGTCCTGAATGGCACCCACAAATGTATAAAATTACTCTTAGATATGGATATAAGGAGAGACATTGTTGTTAGGAAAGTGTTGGCCTTAAGAAAATAATATTCACAAGATAGATATGAGATGTTCCTGAATCTCTTTAGAAAGAATGGAAATATCAAAGATGAGATGTTGTGGCATCAAAAAATCAATGAAGCACTGGCAGTTAGAACTAATAGCATATTAACTCTAGAGAGTACACTGCTTTTTTCTTAGACAATTGAGATAGTTTGAAAAGCTAGGTATTTTTTTGCATTTTGGATAGATGAAATTGAAAAATCATACACCACTTGGAAGGAGATCAATAGCAGAAAATATGAGGTTCTCAACTTCAACTGGCCAAGTGATGATGTGTACACTTCTTGGAAGGACAAGTACACAATAGTTGATCCAGGTGAAGATGGCAAGATGCAGGTAGACAAAGAAGCCCAACAAGTTGGCTGATGCAGTTGAAAGTAAAGATTATACAACACCAATGTCAAAAACAATAGGTTCCAGATGGCTCACACTGAGCAACTATGAAGCAGTTGCAAGTACAAAGTGGTCAAAAGACAAAATATGTTGAATATATATTGTAACAAGAGTGGTTATCACTCCATTAGTCATTTTTTCCTTTTAGTGAGTCACTAATTTTGTCCTTATTCCAATTCATTTGAAGCTTGTTGCAATCCTAATCTATAAAAGGATTCCCAAGATCATTGGAAAGGGCTAGAAAATTTATAATGTAAACTATTTTGTAAAGTTTTCAGCCAAGAGGGGAAAGATAGTATAATTTGTACTAGATATTGTATGAAGTAAGAAATAAATAGTTGAGAGATATTTTGCAGGTTATCTATGAGCATTTTTGTATGTTGAAGCAAGATTTTCTTAATCTAATACAAAGATCCAAATTCCAAACTCTCCTATGTTATGTGTCATATGAGTAATGAATTTTCTGATTCATTAGCATAGTTTTCTCTATGTTTATATACTTACTTGAGAGTTCTGATCTAGGATCAGATTAAATTAGGCTCTTATCCATGCATAGATTCATCTAACACACTATAAGGATTCTATTAGTAGTATGGTTTGGGGTGGTTGTATTATGATTTAAAGTCTTTGGCAAAACATTTGTTTTAGTGTATGGTATTTGAGTTAGAGTATAGCCCAATGGATAAAGCACTGGTTTGAAGCTTATAAGTTTTGTTTTATTGCATATCTAGTTGCACATTGGCTATGTTTTCCTAAAAGCAAACATATTAAAATCCATTAAGTCTTCATTTGTATAAGTTTGTTATGATTTATATCTCATGCTATGTTTCAAGGTTGATGTTCAATGGATAATTAGCCAATAATCTAGTATCTCCCGGTCATGTTGAGTCATAGTGAGATTACTGCTTGATAGTACCAGATTTGACATATTAGAAGGTATTGCATGATATCCCTCCTTGGTGTAGCAGGACCTAAAGTGTAGAAGTGTTAGGAGAGTGCTTGTTAGTTGGTCATTTTCTTGCATAAGCATACATTTGGAGGCAGATCCTCTATAAAACATTTCATAAAGGGAAGAGGTTGTTGTTATTTGTATTACAACATAAAAAAGAACAAATAAAATGGCAACTTTGCTGGGGAATTGCATGTTTCATTGCTATAAGTGAGTAAGGTTTATCAAGTTGAGCTGGACTCCTAGCCTACTTGCTTGTCATTTACCAATTGGCTGACCATTGTACTATAGAGTTATGTCTTTGCATGTCCCAGTGACTTGTATCATTCTTGAGAATATATTGGGATAAGTGCTTAGAATACATTGATATTTGTGACCGGTGAAAACTTTCCATACTACAAGTTTGTTGCTTGAGCTATTGTGTATTTTCCCAGCTTTTTTCTTTTGTTAGGTGGCAACTCAAAGAAATATCTACATCAGTGCTAAGTTATTATTATCTGATACACCAGAGTGTTAGCTATGAGTTACAAAAATACTAGATCCAGGATGAACAGTCGTCCTAAGAATGAATTGGAAAGTGAGATTCCCTCCACTTCTAGAGTTGGAAAATTAGTGAACAAAAATGTTGCTGAGGTTACTCCTAAGACTTGGAGGCAAAGTAGGAACATAAGAATGGATACTCTCATTCCCCCTAATCATGAAGAAGAAAGTTTAGAGGTTGAACATGAAGCACAACCTAGATTAGGAATCTATGGAGAGTATTATTCTCAGAGTGAAAGGGTCGATGATATCCCTAGGTATACTAGAAAGATGGTTTGTGGTAAGTCTCAAGGACATGAGACAAGGTCTAGATCTAAGAGTCGAGGAAAAGAGTATAGGAATACTCCAAGTGATCTGAGCTCTCCCTTGTTTGAGAAGCCACATGACCATCACCATAGAAGGGAGAGAACCATCATGGAAGAAAATTCAAAATCTGATCTAACTCTTGTGGATTCTGAAGAAATTTTTGAAGAGATGGGTGAGTTAGAAAGAGAAATCCGAGAAAAAATTGCCTTGAGGAAGAAAAGAGAAAGAGAAAAGGAAAAAAGAATCAGACATGCTCAAATTCAATCTGACTAATTGAAAAGGCAACTCAGAGATCTGGAAGCAATGAATGTTGTCGTTATATCTGAGAAACTAGAGTATGAACCTGTTATTTAACAATTGTATGACATACCAAAGCCCAAAGACAAAGGTAAACAAAAGGTAGAAGCTATTGAAATAAAGGAACTAGTAAGAAAAGGAGGTATGATGGAACCCATGATGAATTTGGACACTGAGTTGGAGAGAGCCAAAAGAGAGAAGGAAATAATAGCCAAAGAATTAGTAAAGGATGAATTGGAAACCTCTGCCCTTGAAATGAAGAAGAAAATTGAATTTCTTATAAAAGTCTCTGGTTCTCATTCCACTGGTACTGGACCTAAATTGTCCCTGAACTTGGAAAAGAATATACCACCACCTATTGATTCGGGAAGTGCTACCACTTCAAATGCTCAAGGTAACACTTTATCTCAAAAAATCTTGTCTATACTGAAAGGTACAGACAATTTATTTTTCTTGGCATCCCTAGTTATCCCAATGAAATTCCTAAAAATATTAGGGATAAGCTTCCTAAATTTTCTAGGAATAATGTAATAACATGTGAAGAACATCTTAAGAATTTTATGGACATGGCTGATGATTATGAAATTGCACATGATGATGTTATGATGAAATTTTTTGTGCAATCACTAACTGAGGATGCAAGGTATTGGTTTAGAGGATTGCCCCATGATTACATTGGGTCCATGGATGAGATGAAGGAATGTTTTAGGGACCAATATGGGGACAAGACTAATGAAGGGTTCATGTTGAATGAGTTCAATAACATAAAGAAGAACCCTAATGAAGAAGTGGTGGAATTCAACATCAGATTATAGAGGGCAATGCACAAGCTGCTACAAGTAATGAGATTAGATGATAAGGTATGTCTCACTACCTATCTTAATGCCTTTGATACTAAAATGGGTTATTTATTAAGAGATAAGAACCCTAGAAATATTAGGGAAGAATATAAGGTAGCTTTCAACATTGAGACAAATAGAAGAGTTTCTGGGAAAGTGGGCAGGAGAGAAGATTGGAAACCCACCAAGTATAACAAAAAGGAATCAGATAATCCCTTGAGTGCAAAACCTAAAGAGGATGATAAGCTTAAGGTGATTCTGAATGCTAAAAAATCTTGAAACCTAGAGAGAGTATTCATAATAGGGTTCCTAATAATGATAAGCCTTCTTATGGAAATTACAACAGATAGCCTAGAATGCAGAACTATCCTTATACTACCCAGTGGAAATATGGAAAACCTATTGTCCCACCAAAGAAGGATAAATCTAATGAAAAAACTCTTGAACCATGCACAAGACTTCTGTAAATATGTGTAGTGAAAACTCTTGGTGTGTACCTTTTCGGTCCCCACACAACCCTGAATATTGTGTTATTGCTGCCAAATTTTCTACCACTAAGGAAAATGAAGAAGAGGAAGAGGAAGAATATGATGATAGTGGTTGGGGTATGAATTCCTCACTGTTTAATGAAGAAACATGTTATCAACCTAATGATTCTAATATACAGGATTGGGAAGTTGATAACATGAGATGCAATGCTAAAGGATGTGATGAGACCCCTATTTTGAGAAGGCCATCTGATAAAGAGATAGCTGAGATTATAGCTAATATGGTTTCACAAGCAAGGGGTAACTATGTTTTAAGAAACAAAGTAGTTGGAAATGTAGATGGAAAACCTGCTAGTATCTTTATCAAGGATACCCCAAATAGTACCAAAAGGCCTCAGGAAAAGGAGAAATAGGCCAAGGGTATAAATAAGGTTTTGATTAAAAAGGGAAACAAACCTATTGGCCCAAACATGTATAAGGAAGAGATGAAAACACCTGAGAGTTTTGTACCTCATCCCAAAAGGGATGACAAACCACATAGGGGAAATGAAGCTAAACTGGCTACTCAAGAAGAAGATGTGGATTGAAAAAAGAAGAAACCACTTATTTCTGATATTAAATACACCCCTGTGGATATGGTACAACTTTTGTCTCAGATAACTATTAAAGTGCCTCTGCTAGAAATGATGAGAATAGGAGAGCACAAGGGAAAAAATCTCACCTGGGTGAAAAGTGTCAGTTCTACTAAAACTACAAAACAAAACAAGAAAGTTTTAGACACTAAGGATAAATCATCAAAGGAATCTGATGAACTGGTATCAAAGATTCCCCAAATTTATTTAGATACAAATATTGTTAGCACTACTGCAGAAAGTGTCCATCCTTTTTTCCTAACATTATTAATAAATGGAAAAATGTTGAAGAACTGCATGATTGACTGTGGAGCATCCAATATTGTTATGACTGTAGAAGTTATGAGGTCTATGGGACTAAAGGTAGACACTCCACATGGGAGATGCCAAGCTATGGACTCTAGAGAGGTTCCTGTCATAGGTACTATTAAGGCTTTGTCTTACAAATTGGTATCTTTCCCTAATAAAGTGCTGACTATGAATGTATTGGTTGTAGACATTCCCCTCCCCCCCAATATGGAATGTTGTTGTCAAGAAAATGGAGTGCATCTATGGGGGGAAGCATCCAATGTGATTTATCATTTTCTACTTTTAAGATAAATGGTGAAAACATCAAAGTATCAAGGGAAACTAGAACACCTCATATGATTGAGGAACAAGATGATAATAACATGAATTGTTTCTTGGATACTAAAATGGGGTCATTTCAAGTGCAGGAAAGTCAAACTGTAAAAGAATCACAACCTACATTGTTTTCAGAAGATATAAATAATTTATCTGAACAATCTGATTTATGGATAATGTATTTTGATGGTGCCAGTTCTAAGGAGGGGCTAGTGCTGGAGTTTTGTTGATATCACCCTCTAGAAAAACCTTCAAGTTTTCATTTTCTTTGTTGTTTAATTATACTAATAATGTAGCATAATATAAGGCTCTATTGATAGTTCTGAGACTAGCTGCAAGACATGAAATCAAATGCATCAGGGTTATTGGAGATTCTGAGCTAGTGGTATCCCAAATCAGATCTAAATATGCGTCAAAAAACCATAGATTAAAGTAGTACCGAAATGCAGTATGGGATGAGATAGAAATATTTGATGCATTTGGTATTGATTGGATGGACAGAAGCCAAAATAGAATGGCATATTTGCTAGCTAATATTTCCCTAAGGCCAGAACACATTACCTTTGCTGGAATTTTTGAGATAGAAGTTCAAACTAGGCCTTCAATACCCGATAATGTTGATAGATGGAAAGTGTTTGATGATGATGTAGATATTCTTATATTTTTGTATTTTGAGGTAGGTCTTGATAACAAAGAGATAGCTTTCACAAAGTATGTGAAAAATATTGACGGAAAGGATACTGTCCTAGGAAAAGAGATATTGCATCTGAAGTCAAACAAAGTCCCAAAAGGACTAGTTGTTTTGGAGAGGGCCTTTGATAGTAAGGACAGACCATACTCTGTCACATGTGTAAATAAATCTGAAGATTTGGAGGAAGTTAATGTGGGAACAGAAGAATTTCCTAAGAACTTATTTATTGGTAAGAAAATGTTGACTGGTCTTTTAAGGAAATACAAAAAGGTCTTTGCTTGGACATATGATGACCTAAAGGCATATAATGAAGAATTGTTTCAACATGAAACTCCATTTAAAGAAGATGACAAGCCCTTTAGTCAAAAGTAGAGACCCATAAACACCACCCTTAGACCTAAGATGGAATAGGAGTTAAAAAAGATGAAAGATGCTGGGATAATTAAGCCCATTAGGCATTCTTCCTAAGTCTCTAATCTGGTTCTTGTTAGAAAGAAGAATGGGGATATCAGGTTGTGTGTGGATTTTATAAATTTGAACATATCTCCCTTAAAAGATAACTATGCTCTCCCCAACATGGATAATATGCTGCAGAGAGTCACTAGATGTGAACTTATGTCCATGATGGATGGATTCTCTAGGTATAACCATATTATGGTTAAAGAGTTGGAGCAGTTTAAGACTACTTTTACCACACCATGTGGAACATATGTATATATGAGGATGCCTTTTGGTTTGATGAATGTTGGGGATACTTTTCAGAAGGCTACAGATGTTTTATTTTTAGACTTCTTGCAAAATTTTCTTGAAGTCTATCAAGATGATCTCATAGCTTATTCAAAAAAGGAAGACCAACATTGTGAGCACATGGAAAAAAATTTAAAAGAGCCTTAGAATTTGGGATTTCTCTCAATCCAAAGAAGTGCATCTTTGGGGTGATAGAAGGTAAGTTATTAGGTCACATTGTTTCAAAATAAGGGGTTAGAATTGACCTAGATAGGGTAGCTTCTATTGACAAATTTCCCAACCCAAGAAATGTCAAGGGAATTCAGTCATTCTTTAGACAGGTAAATTTTTTTAGAAGGTTTGTAACTAACTTTGCTAAAAAAAGTAGACCAATTTCAAAAATGTTAAAGAAGGATGCTAAAATGGAATGGGATGTGGAGGCTACCAATTCTTTTCTAGAGATTAAGCAAGATATTAAGGATGCCCCTATCTTGAGAACTCTTGATTATTCAAAGCACATTAATTTTTTTTCATTTGCATCATGTCACACTATTGTTGTTGTATTGTTACAAAAAAATGAAGAAGGGTTTGAGAAGCCTATTGCCTTTTTTAGCAAATCATTGCAGGCTACAGAGCTCAAGTATGATATAACCGAGAAGCAGGCCTATGCATTAGTAAAGGCTGTGAAAGCTTTTAGGTGTTATTTAATAGGGGCCATTGTAGTGGCTTATGCCCCTTCATTAGTAGTCAAGGACATCTTTACTCAACAAGAAGTGTTAGGAAAGAGATGTAGATGGATAAATAGGATTCAAGAGTTCAATATAGAAATCCAAATCACAAAGTTGGTTAGGGGGATGGGTTTAGCCAAACTGATGGCTAGTGCAAACTTGGATCCTAATCACATTAATACCCGCGAGGAAGAGTAGAGACCTTTCATTTGTGACCTTGACCATTGTGACAGGTACACTGACATCATTTATTACTTACAAAGGATGAATTTTCCACAAGGCACGGATGAAAATAAGAAAAGAATGCTAAAATTGCAAGCCATCCAATTTTCCTTGATCAGAGATGAATTATGGTGGAGGAATCCCGAAGGAATTTTATTGAAATGTGTTGATAAGGAACATGCAAACATGATCCTATAAGAGATGCATAATGGAGTGTGTGGTGGCCATTACATGGCCAAAACTACTACACATAAGATTTTGAGATCAGTTTTCTGGTGGCCAACCATTTTCAAAGATTCTTTTCAACTGGTTAAAAAATGTGATGCTTGCCAACGTTTCTCTGGTAAGCTAAAATTATCAGGTAATGTACCCCTGACACCAGTAGAAGTTCAAGCCCCTTTTCAGAAATGGGGTATTGATTTTATAGGAGATATATCCACAAAATCTAGAGGAGGACATTCATGGATCATTGTGGCTATAGACTACTTTACTAAGTGGGTGGAAGCAATTCCCACTAAGAGAGATACAAGTAAATTGGTTATTGATTTTTTACTGAAGAACATAATTACTAGATTTGGGTGCCCAGAGAAAAATAGTCTAAGATAATGCCATGTGTTTTAAATCTAAGGAATATGTTAAATTTTGTACTGAATATGGTATTTAGACCTCTTACTCTGCACCTTATCACCCACAAGGAAATGGCCAAGCTAAATCCACCAATAAAAGCCTCCTCAAGATTATTAAAAGAGTTTTGGATACAAACAAGAAGGCTTGGGATTCAAAGTTGACATTGGTTATATGGGCAGACAGGGTGACATCAAAAAAGGCAATTAGATGTGCACCTTTTGATTTAGTTTATGGAATTCAAGCAATATTTCCCCCAAACAATTTGATGTAGATGTACACATTTGTGTAGACTTATGATGATGATATTGATAATGACGCAATTGAGAATTGATGACCTGGTGGAATTGGATGAAGCCAAGAGGGAAGCTTCTATGAAAAATGCAAAACTTCAATTGCAGGTTAAGAACTTGTATGACAAGAAGGCAGTCTCAAGACATTTTGATGTGGGAGATTATGTTCTCATGTGGAATGCCATATTGGAAGATAAAGGAAAGCATGGAAAATTTGAACCAATTTGGTTGGGACCTTATATTGTCCATGAAAGGTATGGCCAAAACTGATATTTGTTGAGAGAGCTCACTAGAAATATTTTAGAACTACTAGTTCATGGATAGTTCTTGAAGTGATACTTCTCATGAAGTCTAATTATCCATGAGCATTAGGATTATATACATAGTGTGTTTCTGCAAGTGTGTTTCTTTCTATCTTAGTTGAGTTTTTTTTTCTTTTTGTGTGGTAGTTTTATTTTCCAGTAGGTTGGTCTACTTTCCCCAAGATTCTAAATTCATGTAACACCTACAGTAGGTATTCATCCCCAAAAAGAGCCACTGTTAGGTCTATTCAAAAAAATTTCAAGCAATTGGTCCTTGGGTCTATTTTTCAAAGTGTCTTGTGAAGAAAAATTGAAAAAACCCTTACCTCATGTCTCAGAGTACAAATTGTGGTTCTAAAACCCTAAGTGTCTAAAAGGTTTCTATTTTTATGTTACTTTTTGTAACTTAAGGTTCATTTCTTGAATGGTTTCTTTTAAAAAGTGCATGTTTAATAAGTTATCAGCATCCTAACGTTGTGGTCCTATATTATTGCATAAGTCAAAGTCTGCAAGTTTTTATTAAATCCATTATCTATCAAGCAAGTACATATTGATCTAATGGCCCACTTAATGGATTATCCCCAAAGGGCTTGAGATATACTATTTAAGCCATTAAGTAGTCGCGATGCATATCTTTGGTGGGTCCGATGGTTAGGAAGAATCTCAGTTAAGCGGTGAGCATATGTATTTAAATCAGATGGTAGACTTAATTGCTTGGTCCCAACATGCTCAAAATCTATCAGTTAAGCGATTAAGTCTAAGTGAAACATGTCTTTAGAGTACAGTGGGCCCTATCCAAGCGCAGTATGGTGGAGATTAAATATTGGATAGATCTAATGGTAGACTTAATCGCTTATGGAAAAGATGTGCAAGATCTAATGGATAAGCCATTAAGCGGTGCTGACATGTGGCATTTGGTGACGTATATTCCACTAAAGGTAAAGTTGACTGCAGATTAAAGGATGAACAGTTTGGTGAAGATTTGATGGCTGACTTGTTCACTTAGAAGAGAAGTGCTTGAAATCTACCAGCTAAGTGATTAAGCCATGACGCCACATGTCCTAGTGGTCCAGTTGAGGTTATGAAGGAAGAATTAAAGAGAGAGCAAGTTAAGGAAAATCTAACGGTCGGCTTAATCACTTAAAGGTAAAGTGATCGACATCTAATGAATAAGCGATTAAACCATGATGATGCATGGCAGAAAAAGTGGGCCCTGTATAGTACAATAATGAGATTAAGGTGCAAGTTGGGAAAGATTTGACAGCTCGCTTAATGGCTTAAAGAAAAGATGCTTGACATCTAGTGATTAAGGCATTAATCCATGTTGACACATGTTCAATTGGATGACATCATAGCCATGGTTAGTAAACTCAAGGTGGAATAACTTGTAGCCAAGTTAAGAAAGATCTGATGATCGGCTTAATCACTTAAAAGAAAAATGAACAAGATCTAACATTTAAGTGATTAAGTCATGCTGACATGTATCCCAGGTGAATAGTTGTATCTAGGAAAAGATGAGAATCATCAGATGGAGAAGGTTATTTTGAAGATCTATGGTCCAGATTCAAAATTCTTAAAAGTGATCATCATTGAGCTATTAAGCTGTGAATTCTGAAGTAGGAAAATTGATTGTAGAATGTGTGGCCACTTCAGTTTATTTCAATGCGAAAGACTAATGTGATTGAGGCAGTATAACTCATCACTTAAACTTGAAGTCACCATAATTCACTAGAATCATTCAAGCAAAGAATAGAATTGCAGTTATTTTCATCTTTTTGCGAAAAAATTGCAGAATGGGTAAGCTCTATCTAATACAGTAGAATTTCATACTTCCAGTGAGATTTGAAATTTGAAAAGCTTTCAGAATTCTTGTTTAAATCTGAATTTCATTTCAGTAAAAAAGCCCTAGTTTCAAAATATGGCCCATAGGATTGAACTCTCTAGAGAGATAGATTATCAGAAAAGAAATGTGAGAGAGGACCTTCTATAGCAGTTAAAAGGGTCCACGGGTGATGCTACCCAGATTAAGAGGATAGTACCAACACATCCCCTCTTTAGAGTAGGATAGGATTTATATGATTCAGGTAGATGGGCCAAAGATGTCAAAACTAGTATAAATGGTTTAAGTTTGTTTAGAACTGCTTATAGCCAAAGAAACACTCCTTCCCCAGATTGTAACATATGGGGTTTATATGTGGGAAAATTTATAGTTCCTAGGGTATTCATGGATATAGATATGTTCACTTTAATAGCCAATACATATGACAGAGTATCCAGGGTTGTAAGGGATACAGAGGGAAATGTGTTGTTGACTGTCACAGTCGATGAGATCAAAAAAAAATTTAGATTAAGTGACTCATCAATTCATATGGATGATATTGATTTCAATTAATTTAAGAAGGTATATCAGACTCACAGGGAGTGTTATAGGAATGAGGCTCTAAAAGGGTATTTTAACAAAATAGGGGATTTGATTGTGGTGGGCCCAAACACACCAGAGCCATTCAAATTGAACTATTTCAATGGTAAAGATAAGAAAATGTATAGTGCACTGTGCCTGGTCTTAGGAGAAGATGAAGAAGCAACAATGCCAGTTCACATCATGCTTATGGTGGTTTAGATTTTGCACCCCCACCTGTTAGTGGTTTTTTATTATGCTTCCTATATGGCTGAATAGATGCATGAAGGTTTAATAGGCATCAAAGATGGAAATATACTCAAGCCAATGGGGTGGTATTCTTCAATGATGCACATGTTTTTGTTCAATAGTGGACCTCTCCAAATTTCAGGATGATGAAGACTTGCTTGTCCAATTGTGGAGTGTTGATCTATCCTGGGATAGAAAAGAAGCTAGTTATGTTTATTTTGATAGAGTTTTTGCTGCTAGGCTCAAGTCATTATTATGCAAACAGAATCCTAGGATCCACATAGATATGATGAGATTATTGAGGCCTATGGAGTTTTCCCCATAACTAAAAATTGTCCACAATTGGAGAGATCTCATTTTGTACCCTATCACTAGAGTTATTAGGGTTTATGGATTCAAGGGAACCCTCAATGTTCTGCCCTACAAAGTACCTTTGAAAATTGGCATAGAAAAAATTTTGAGACAGAAGGGTGGATTATAGGAAGAAGGCTTGATAGGAAAAATGAAGGGAAGTATCTTTCCTACCCTCACAAGAGCCCACCCTTTCATTATTATAAAGGGTGGATGGACATAATTTGATAAATATTTTGAGCCCTACCATCTAGAAACATCTGTGTCCATGTGTGCAGATAATGAAGGTTTCATCATGGGCATGTTTAGGAAAAGAACCAAGTGCCTGGCACTAGAACACCAGTTCAATTTCCTAGAGGACATTGTAATAAATGTTTTTGATCTAAATGAGTAGGAGATTGGGAAAGAAAAATGGCTGGTGTACAAGAAGTCTTTAGATTTTGTCCACAATTTTGACAAGTCATATGATCCTTTGAAGGAATTTTCACCTTGGGCCAGAAAGATTAAGTCCCTTATGAAATTGTTTGAAGGTATCCTACAAGCTCTCAATGAGAAAAAAGATAAAGTAATGGAAACTGAGCCAGAAAAGACTAAGGCTGTCATGAGAAAACTTGCACAGGGAAGGGTAATCCCACCTGGAAACTATGTAGTTTATAATAAAAGAGGGTACAATACCATTATGCCCAAAATTGACAAATCTTCTGATCAGCAAGGCAAGAAGCCAGCAAATACCAGTGCCCAAAAGATGCCCTCTCCCAAGAGATATAAAATTAAGGAAAAGGACCAAGCAAGTGGGTTATACTCTGCTTCCCAGTCCCCTTTACATATGGATGACCAAACTATTGCTAAGCAATTGTTCCAAATGGGAAATACAGGCCAGGTTTTTGTTATTGCCCAAGAGTTACAAGAATGAGTGCTAGAGGCACCTAGACATACAACTCTAGACCTTATAGTGGTAGAATTTGTAGGAAATGAGCTGGACCTTGTAACCAAACAGGCTAGTGAAGATTTTCTATCATATGACACTTTTTTTAAGGCTAGAGCCTTTGTGTAATTTTTATGGAGAACTTATATTGATGAGTTTAAGGATAAATGTCACAAGTTACAAGAAGCTCAGCCAAATCAGAGCAAGGAGGACATTGAGAAGGAAGTCAAACAAGAACTGATTGCTAAGTTTGACAAAATCACCCTGTTAGTTCTTTTTCTTGCAACACTTACCTAATGATGATAGCATACCTTGTATACTAAGTTGCAACCTCTTTTAGGCAATAGAAAGACTAATTTCTAAGTATTGGATAAGATCCTTCTTCCTTTTTGAGCTCCACAGACTCAGGCAGGTTTTACCTTTTAAAGATTACTAATATCTCAGTCTATATATTTGGTGGATTGTTTCATTCACTGGGTATGGACTAAAAACCTCACTGTAACAACTTATAGAACACTTTAGAGATTGCAATGACTAACTTAAAATAGAGCACTATAAGCCAGGCTATGGTTTTGAGAACATAGGCCAATGAGTCAAGGATTTTCATCCTTCTTCCTTTTGATTGTAGGAGGGATAACCTGATGATTCATTCTCTAAAGAATCAATAAAGTGGACACTGTCCTGCTGACATAGGTCCTTAATGAGTTCAGCTCATATATTTTAGTAACAAGTGTGTTTTGAATAATTTTGAATGTCTTAAAAACTTAGATGATGATAGATTATCAGACTCAGG
>MU226429.1:291698-305769 GCA_018584345.1 Thuja plicata
AACACTTTGTTTTATCAATAATAACTTCACTTTCCTCATTGTGTTCCTTTTGAATTGACTCATGAACCATATTTGGCTCTATGACCTTTGTAACAATCTTGACCTTGTGTTTATTTACACTTTCATTTGGTCCTTCCTTTTTCTGAACATACCTAGTGTCTGGCTTGTTTTCCTTTATAAAGACACCTAAAGGTTGGCTACCAGTTCCACCTACCACCCTGTTCCTTAAGTGGTAATTGCTTCTAGCTTTATTCACTACCTCAGTAATAATTCTAGCCTTCTCTTCATCTCAAGCCTTCCTTATGAGTGGAACATCCTGACCATCTTGGGCATAACATCTTACACTGTCATCAAATTCATCAGTCTCACTATCAGACAAAATTTATTGGTGATGATTCTCAATCCTTTTTTGTGAGACATAGGCGTCATGATTCTCCTCTTCATTGTTTGAATCAACATCATGGCATGAAAAGGTATTGGTCATACTATGATCACAGTGTTCCCCCTCATCCCTTTCTAGTCCCTCTCCTGCCTTTAAATCCAAAGAGACAACACAAAAATCAGGATTATGAGGAGCGTCACAAGCTTCACACCATGTCTCCTAATTGCAGAAATGGATAGAATTTCTATGTAGGGGATCTGGAGTTATATTGTTTTTTCTTTCCCTTTTAGGTGCAATAACAGGCTTTCCATCTTTGAACTGAGTTCCATATGGGTGATTTTGCATTCTACTCTGAGGATTATAAGTAGTATTGTAAGAAGGTCTATTATTCTGAGGAGCCTTATATTCTTTGTATTCTGGCTCTTTTAGATTACTCTTGCTAAACCTTGCATCATCTCTCCTATTTAATTTACCAGACACTCTTCTATTCATTTCAATATGGATAAAGCACTGATCTAAAGCTTATAAGTTTTGTTTTATTTCATATCTAGTTGCACATTTCCTATGTTTTCCTAAAAGCAAAAATATTAAAATCTATTAATCCTTCATCTGTATAAGTTTGTTATGATTTCTATCTCATGCTATGTTTCAAGGTTGATGTTCAATGGATAATTAGCCAATTATCTAGTATCTCTTGGTCATGTTGAGTCATAGTGAGATTATTGTTTGATAGTACCAGATTTGACATATCAGAAGGTATTGCACTGTATCCCCCCCTTGGTGTAGCAGAACCTAAAGTGTAGAAGTATTAGGAGAGTGCTTGTTAGTTGGTCCTTTTCTTGCATAAGCATACATTTGGAGGTTGCTCCTCTATAAAAAATTTCATAAAGGGGAGAGGTTGTTGTTATTTTTATTACAACATAAAAAAGAACCAACATAGCTGATTATGAGGACCTTTTGGAGGGGGTTAGAGTTTTGAATTTACTCATGAGAGAGTATATAGCTAAGCCTCTTATTCAGTTTTAGGGGTTCATAATTTAGGAGGAAGGTAGCATTATTCAGCATTTTGTTCCTTTGCACTTTTTCTTGTATTTGGTAGCCATCAGTTCATGTTTGATACAGATTGTGTCCAAGTGAATGAATATATTCCTTGGCATTTTTTGGTACTTTCTCATGTAACTATTTTAAAAATTTTGAGGCTAATAACGCTTGCCCCATTATTCATACATATTTCTGAGTTCCTGTTATCAATCCTTTTCAATTTTTTGCATTTAAGTGTAAAGTATTTTACAATATAGATTAGTGAATTGATCTAATTCATATTCTAGGTTGTGGAGTGTAAACCTTTGGTAGAATCTGCATGTTTGTATGCATAATTGTCACTGTTTGTGGTACAAAACCTAGTAGTGGAATTTAAGCCAGTCTATGCATGGAATAGTGAATGTTATTGTAGAAAATAGTCGTGTATGTCCTGTGGATTGTGGTACAAAATTATAAAAAATCTGAATCAATTTGGTGTACCACCTTTTTAGTTTTTTATTTAGATTCAGTTATCTTTCTCTCTTTTCCCAAATCAAAAATTAGTCGTAGGTGATATTCCAAATCTAATAGGAACCACCTTAGAATTTGGAGATTCATTCTCTCTCCCATCAATGAGAACATTTCCATGTTTTAACAAGATAGCTAGATTTCACATCAAGCTAAAGGCGCAATCTTGATTGACAACAATTATACATTTCGCATTGTAAGGCCTTCCTAGGTTTGGCCATATACATTTAGATCATTACAAATTTATGTTCATACATGCGAGTTCACAAATATGTGATCTTAATCTTTCTACCAGAGTTGATTTCTTAACTCCCCTTTAATCTAAGAACCGAAAAATCAAATCTATGCAAGAGCCCACCAAAGAGGTCGACACTCAGATCCAACATAGGGAATAGGAAAAACCTAGATTTACGTCCACACGCATCCCAATGAGAGACCCCAGCATAAATTATGCTACAAAAATTAAATAAAAATGTCGGCTAGGAGATCCAACATCAAGAAACCAACTCGGTGAGAAAAGACTATCGAGCACAAAGACCAGTCGGTGAAAACCACCGAACAGCCAAGAATGACTACCAAGACCCTATCGGTGAAGCGAACCAAAAAAAGTAATCATGCTCGAGTGGTGAACCAAAAACCTTTCAACTGACCACACAAAGTAGTTACTGAACACTATATCGAGCAGTCTTGCACAAGCTATCGAACCAAAAAAACAAAAATTGGTTGATACAGGAATGCCAAGAACCCAAGATACTCCTACATCATTTACAACAGCTGAGAGAAGGGCTAAAATAGCTGAGATTAGGGAGAGATATTCTCATACACATGTTAGATCCTTCATATATGGTGTACAGTATGTCTCCCATAGGAAGGTCCTTGACTGATTTTGAAGATCAAGGCGTGAGGCCTAGAGAGAGATTTATTACTGGCGACGCCACTATGAGGTCATTTTCCCCTCTTTTCAATGGCTTCCTAGCTACACTGCATCAAAGAGATCTAGCTGAGCTTAGTGGTCACAGGGTAGTGGTGTGGCACCCCTTTTCAGCCTGGTGGCAAGGATGGGGGTAGAAGCTCTTAAATTTTGTAGCATTGTATGACTATGTACCTTTTTGTAGCATTTTTGTCTCAATTTTGTACTGATGTTGTACTAATTTTGTATTGATGATATACCAATATTTTTAGACATTATGTTGATCACCTTTATGTGATACTTGCGACCATCCATTGTACTCAGACATATGAAATATGAGATGCTCTTATTTATGACATGATTTTATATTATGTGCAGCTTATTTATATATGTTTTGTACATGTTGATGCACTTTATGAGATGTTTTATGGTTATATGCATTTGATGTGATTCTTATATGTAGACTCTTAGATGTATGATCTTTACTTTCCTATGATACTAACATATGTATGTAGGTTGGCTCTTATTAAGAATGCATATCTATATGATCTATTTATGATGTATACACTTTTTTTATTTTCTTTCTTATGCCATAAATAAATGCAAACCTAAAATGTACCATGTGTCTGAGTAAATGCATTTGTTAGCTAGAACAAATTTAATGAGAGATTAGTTGTGTAACTGAATGAAATAATGAGTGATGAAACCAAGTCTCTACCATATATTCCAATTTAATTCATCATTGCACCTTATTATGAAAAGAAAGAGACACAAATGTACCCAGATATTGATCATCTGGATACCGATATGATCTTTGATAACTAGAAGTAGATAACTGAAAAGAAAGAGAACCTGATGCACCTAGATATTGACCATCTAGATACTGTTATGATCTCTGATGAAAAGAAAGAGAACCAAATGCACCTATATATTGGTCATCTAGATAATACTATGATCTTTGATAACAAAAATTAAATAACACATAAGGACTCTTCAATTCTTTCTAGGGGTTAGCTTAGATCGTGGAACTGCGTGGCTGCCAGATGCGTGACAGCTCCTACCGTGTTTATCTTGAATAATCATTGCCCCATAATCAAATTAAAACACTCCACAAACATCAAACAAATAAAAAAATATCATGATCCATCATAGCCACTCTCGTCACTCATTGGTATCCTTGAGTAGCGTAAGAACACAATTGCGAAAGATAAATTGACAACGGACTGACATGACTAACCTAGTCAACAATTTATTGTTCCTTGATTTTCTTTATTTTGATGCTTGATTGTGTCTGGTTTTAGGAATGGGTGACTCTTATAAGAACAATCTTTCTTTTTTTTAGTATATATGCCACTCTGTAAGACAATTGATAGTTTGATTGATGATTGATTAAATCCTTCGATTTATGATAGATTAGATTTTTGATAAAGCAAAATTATATGAGTCCATTTCCTATTTGAAAAGATCATAGCTTTGACATTTGATTGATTTTTTTATCATCATTTTCTTGTTCATAATAGAGATGATTTATTTATGATATTTTGTAATATATAACTTTTTTTATGATTTATTTCTTCAGGACATTTTTCTCTTTTTAGGATTTTTTTATGACTTTTTAAGATTTTTAGGTTTTTTCAGGTTTTTTATAATTTCCCCTAGTCTTTTAACTAGTACAAGCCATGGATGAGCGTGATTCTTCAAAAGGGATTGTGCTTCTATAAATAAGCTTTGGCACTCAATCTTGCATGTGGGGAGCACAAGCTTTAATCTTTTGGAGTTCATTGATGGCAAAGTGAGACCTTAACACTTGGTGCCTGTTTGCCAAGTTTTTACCAAGTTACTTGCCCAATAGTGTCTGTTTGTCAGGTTTTCACTGAGAGGGATTTTTTCTCTTTACTTTTCTCTTTTTTGAATTTTTTTTTTTCTACCAAGGCACATGTTTGCCAGGTTTTCACTAAGGTATTTTCTAGATTTTAGATATGTTCCCTTTACCTCGAGACATCAAGTGTAGAACCTTTTGAGGTGCATGTTGTTAATATGACCAGTGAGCTGATCTCCTTCTTGAGTTTCTATTTGATATTCCCCACTATTTCATGATGTGATGATGATGTAGGGTCCTAGCTAATCAGGCTCAAACTTTCCTGGTTCAACTCTTTCTACTTGGTTCTTTTGATTCTCCATGAGGATGAGATCTCCTACCTCAAAGGTTTGTGTCCCAATTTTCTTGTGATAGTTTCTTCTAATGTGATTCTAATAGCCTTGTAAGTGATTTAGTGCATTCTTTCCTCTCTCATCTAGTAGTTCTAGTTCATTAAGTCTAGCTAATTTGTAGTCTTCATTTGATATGATGTTCTTTAGTGAGATTTTAAGGGATGGGATTTCAACTTCAAGGGGTAGGACCTCCTCTAATCCATATACCAAGAAGAAAGGAGTTGCTCCTGTGGGGTTTCTCACACTTGTTCTGTATTCCCATAATATGGGATTGAGATGCAAATACCAGTCTCAACCAGATTCATTGACCATTTTCTTCAAGATCTTTAGGATGGTTTTGTTAGTGGCTTCAGCTTGTCCATTCCCTTGGGGATAGTAGAATGAAGAGAAACCCTATTTTATGTGGAACTTCTCACAGACATCTTCAACATCTTAATTTTGAAAAGGTATATCATGATTAGTGAGTATGGTTTGACGGATTCCATACTGAGAGATGATGTGATTCACTATGAACATGGAGATTTTTTTACTAGTCATATATGTGAGAGGAATTGCTTCCACCCATTTGGTAAAGTAATCTATCACTGCAATTATGTACTTGTGACCATTAGAGTATGTTGGTGTAATCTTTCCCACTAGGTCAAATCTTCACTTTGAAAAAGGTCATGGTGAAGTGATGGGGTGGAGGTCTTGAACTAGTGCATGAATAAGATCTCCATGTATCTGACATTGTCAGCACTTTTGCAAATATTTGTTAGCATCTATCTCTACTTTCAGCCAATAGTATCACATCCTGATGATATTCTTTCCTAAACTATTTCCATCTATGTGGACCTCGCAAATTCCATCATGTACCTCATATAAGGCTCTCTAGGTTTCTATGGAAGTGAGATAGTGTAAAAGTGTTCCATCTAGACTTCTTCTATACAAATTATTAGCAAGAAGGGTCTACCTAGAGGGCTATCGAATAAGGGACATCTTTTGGTTTCTACATAGGTTGTGTGGTAGGGTACTATTTTGTAGGTAATTATATACATCATGGTACCAGGGGGACTCAGGACCAATAAGGACACATAGTGACTCTATTATTAGATCCTTATATGTTGGTATCATCAATTGTTCTACAGGAAATTATAATTTGGTTTTGTTACCTGGCATGTTGATCAAGGATGCTATAGTAGCCATCGCATCTACTGCTTTGTTAAGAACCTTTGGAACCTATTAAAATACAATGTAATGAAAAGAAGCCCATAGTTTTTCTATTAGATCTCTATATGGGATAATTTTTTCATCTTTGATCATGTAATCCTTGTTGACTTGACTGATAACCAATTGGGAATCACCATAGACTCTCATGTTCTTTATCCTCTATTGTATAGTTCTTTTCAATCTGATGAATAGAGATTCATACTCAGCTATGTTGTTCGTAAATGGAAATTTGAGTCAGAAAGACTTAGGAATTGCATCATTATGCAGAGTAATGAGTACTATTCCTTCTCCTACACCATGGTTCATATATGACCCATCAAAGAATAATTTATAGACTTCTATTGTCGATTTTACAATAAGGCTCAATTCATGTGGAAAGTCAGACACTATAGGTTGATGATCTTATACTGGTGTCTCTGCTAGTTGATCTACAATTACCTACCCTTGAGTAGCCTTTTGATCCACATATTCTATGTTACTCACTTAAGATCATGACCCATTTGGAAAGTCATCATGTTAGTGTTGCTTTACTCAACAAGTACTTCCATGGATCTATGTGTGTTATGAGCTTTGTTTGATGACTTAGCATGTAATTTATTAACTTTTGAGAAGCAAAGACAACTACAAGACATGAATTTTCAATTTCTAAATAATTTAGCTCGTATCCCACCAATGTTCTGCTAAGGTAGTAAATGGCTCTTTCCTTGCCCTGGTCATCATGTTTTTCCAAAAGAACACCTAGTATTGACTCTATTGCTGATATATATAAGAGGATTGGCCTTCCTATAATTGGTGGCACCAATATAGGGGACTTCAATAGGTAATATTTGAAGGTTTTAAACTCTTGATTACATTTTTCTCTTCATACAAAGATTATGTCTTTATGCAATAGGTGCTGAAATGGGTGACACTTGTCTACCAGTAGGGTGATGAATTGCCTAATAGATTCTATTCTTTCTTGTAGACCTTGTAGTTGCCTTAGATTTGTAGGTGGTGGCATCTTAAGCATGGTCTTAACCTTTTCTGAGTATACTTCAATTTCCTTGTGTGATACAATAAATCCAAGGAGCATTCCAAAAGTAACTCTAAATGCACACTTCTTTGGATTGAGTCATACCTTATATTCTTTCATTCTATCAAATATTGAACCCAAAACTTGTAGGTGAGTTCCCTTGAGTTTTGACTTGTCTAGTATGTCATTGACATAATCTTTCATTTTTTTATGAATCAGATCACTAAATATCATTATCATTTCTCATTGATGGGTTTCACATGCATTCTTGAGGCCAAATGGCATCACATTTCAGCAGTAAGTTCCCCATGCACATGTGAATTATGTCTTATGTTGATCCTCTGGTGCAATATTGATTTGGTTATATCTAGAGAAACCATCCATGAGTGACAACATTTGGTGTCTAGCTGTCAAGTCAACTATCATGTCTATATTTGGTAAAGGAAAATCCTCCTTGGGACAAGCCTTGTTCAGGTCTCTAAAATTTATGCATATACGGATCTAACCATTATGTTTTCTAACTAACACTAGATTTGATATCTAATTTGCATGTGGAATTGGTCTTATGAAAATTGCATCTAAGATTTTCTTCAATTTTACTTTGACAAGTAAAGAAATGTGCAAATGCATCTTTCTTAATCTTTGTTTAATTGGTTTTGTATTTGCAACAATGGTAGATGATGTAGTACTAGCTCTGGATCCAAACCTCGCATGTCTGCATAAGACCACGCAAATTTGATTTTTCTTTCTCTGAAGAAACTAATGAACTATTCCCTTTCTCAGGTGTAAGCGATTTAGCCAAATGGATATTTTTAGGGTTATTTTCATCCCCTAGATTGACTTCCTATGTTTCTTTAACTAGTAACACTGAATTTTATTCTGTTAAGGGGAGGAGTTCCATATTTCCATCCTCTAGCACCTCAGAGAGGTTTTCACCAAAAGATACATCCATTATCTTTTCTTTTTTATGCTCAGAAAGTGCCTTTTTGGTTTTCACTTACTAACTATTCTTTTTTGTTTTTAAATTTTCTTTTGTGACTGGAAAGAGGAGCCTCCTCCCCATAAATCTATCCAGGTTAAAAAAATATTTCTTTGTAGTCTCATGATGGTGTGCCTTCTTGAAGCCCCATGAAGTCTACAATAGATTCATCATTCTCAAAAATATCTATGTCAGGTTGTCCTTATTGGTCTCATTCTATTACCTCGGGGTAGACTAGACAAAGGTTCACGTGGGAGGATGACTATGTTTGGGTTAATAGAAGCATGGTGATAGTTCTAAAAAACTCGGAATGGGATGTAGATGCACCACCTAAGGAATTTTCATCAACATTTTTATCGATATAGGGTTGATCTTATATGCTCATTTGGTCAAACATTTCATAGAGATGTATGGTACTGACGAATCAAGGGGAATAGTCAAAGATGGGTGACTCATATTTATGGAAGGATTTCTACTCATACTCACGGGAATGAGTCATGCCAGAACACTTGCTACATTTCTCACTTTATGCGTTGTCCTAGATATTCTGATTAAGGTTCAATTGAAAATTAGAGGGTTCCACTTCCGATGGAAATAATCACTGGAGTATACTACTGATTAGGGCATGTTCCAAATTTTGCCACTGGTTTAATTTTGAAATTTATTATTCATCCACTTGTACATCTCAGATGGTTGTATTGTTTCTATTTTTACCATAGCCTAGCCTTGATTTGTTTCTTCGGACTGGCAGTAAAGACAGTTCCATTAACCCTTGTTGCCTTTCTCCCAGACCAATCTTACCATCATATCCATATTTTTGTAGCATAGTATAGCAAGCTCCATATTGTGACAAAGGTATCATGCTTGAGGTTCCTCTTGAGAATATTTATACAACCAAGTGTTGATGTCTACATCAGAGGGTTTTTCTTCAGCTATGTCTCCCCATTTTACAAATGTAGTGGGTGGACACTTGAATAACACTGGTTCTAGAGTTTCATTTATTTCCATCAATCGAGGCATTCCATATGATCTGGGATCTTGAGTCATGTTGGTGATGGTATAGGCTTCCTCATAGCTCTATTCACCACACCATTTGTATTTGATTGATATCTTACCCACATTTCTTGTTATGTCTTTAGGAATGGAATCAGAGGCAGAAGGAGTGCTTTATTATTTATTTGAAGGCACTTGATTATCTGTACTACATCTTATGGTGTTGTAGTATTGGAAGGGGTTGGGTTCTCCCCCAATTATTATCTTTGCTCCTTGGTATGGTAATTTGATGCACTGGTGATACATTGAAGGGATAGTGGTGCAGGATCACCTAGGCACAAAGATATACACCAAAATGTTAATGAGAAATTTTGTTGTATTTGAATCATTCATGATTTATTTGATTCCATTTAGTCAATATGTAAAGGATCTGAATCTATTTTGTTATAAATTGTAAAAGTTGTCAATTTACCTTAATTGTCCTTGTAAGGTCATGAATTGTTCAAGTGGTCAAATGTGTATGAAAAACCAAAGGAATGGTAAAAATGAGGTAATATTTGTTATTTATTCAACTTGGATATGTTGAAGGTGTTCACACAAAGTTACAAAGTCATTTATGTCACAAAGTGCAAAATTGCACAAAAGTTGTAAAATGCAACTTTTCAAAAGTTGCTAAAGTTACTAATATGTTGTAAAGGGGAAGAATATTGGTCTAAAAGGTGGTTGAGAATTTTAAAAATACCAAAAAAAACTATAAATTCATTTTAATGTTCTTTCCAAATGATAATGAGAGGAAGGAAACATTTTGGAAACAATTTTGGAGCTTTCTACTATTGTTGTATTGATTGGTGTTTCAGTTTTTGTGTTGTTTCCAAGACTAGTAAATCCATGTATGGATTGGAAACCCTATATAATTTGTATATATGGATAGTGTGATAAATTATCTTCCTTCTCTCTTTTGTTTGGATTAATTTCATTTATTTTTGAGAAATTTATGATTGTTTTGGTGAAAGTTATTATTTTCAGATTTGATATTTTCTGCAGATAGTCATGCTGAATAATTTGGTACAGATGCATATTAAATATTTATTCTCTATAAATTCATTAATTTGAAAGATATGTGAATAAAATTTCATTTTCTTTTGGTTTGAGTCATTTTTATGTAGATTTGTGAAAGTTATGGTTCTTTTAGTGAAAACTGGTTTTACAATATCTTCAATGAAGTTGTAGGGAAATATTTGTGATTGTAGAAGGATTAAACAATTTTAAAATATAATGGATTAAATATTATGAAAATATACTCAAAAAAATTTAATATGCAATTGGTTTGAGATAATTTGGTTTTGGTTTGCAAAATATATTTGATGCCCTAGGAGGAAGAGTTTATAAATTTCTAAATTTTTGAACAGTAAAATGGGTCTCAGGACAGAGATCACATATTTTTATCTAACCATTCGATTTCCTTGAATTTTTTATATGGTTTAGATGGCCTGGTTTTTAAAAACTCCACTAGAGGTATTTCTCAAATCTTATGATATGTGAGAGTTGTGCATAACAACAAACAAGGTATCAAAACTGTCTGGGTCATGAGAGATTTGGAAGATGTTTGATAACGTGGATTGGATGGAATCATTGTGGGTTGGTAAGAGTTTATAATGGATTTATATATTGATCTTGATGGATAATTTTTTTTGTTTTATTCCTTAATGAATATTTTTTAATGAACCTAGAAGGTTTATGAGTTTGATCTATGCCTCTTATATGGAATATGTTGATGGTTATTTGGTGAACTTAGAATCTTGTTTAGTTTTGATGAAGGAATTGTGTTTGGATCAACATGATCCAAGGTATTTGATTTGGTTTCCATGATTTTCTACATTAGACAGCTTTCATTTCATGTATTCATGGCCTTCTAAGTAATATGTGATATCCCAATTCACGGTCAAGAATTTTAAATGGAGTGTTCTTTATGACTGGCCCTATCCTGACCGGTAGAATGAGGATACCTTTTGATGATATTTCTTCCTCGTCATATTCCCTGGTATTTATCCTCTTGGTGACATCAATTCTTGATTCTAAATAGACCAAGGTTTTTATCACTTTAAGAGTACATATGTTTAACCCATCCCCTCCATCAATGAGGACTCTTTGGATCGTGTGTTTATGCACTTGGATAAGGAGATGCATGGGGATCATTCTGTAGAGGCTTTTATAGTGGAAAATCATGTTCTATAGATGTAGTGTGATTTTTGGAAGAGATGTAATTGACCATGGTTTAGAAATTCCCTAGAGTTTTTTATTAAGGTAAAAATAGGTTTTGAAAGGACCCCGAAACCTTTTACAATAGGCTACTAGAGATAAGCATCATAAGCCCATACAAACATAGAAATCCTGTTATGAAAATAAAATAGGACCCCATTGAACATGCAAAACCCAAAAAAAGGAATACAAAAAACTACCAAAAAAATGCACAACTTCCAGCAAAGTTTCCAGAACAGAAAAAAAGCTACATCATACTTTGATAGGCTTCCTCCGCCTCTTTCTACATTTATTCCATTTTTTCAATGGACTCCTTTAGTGCTTTCATCTCTTTTGGAATCTATGGGACTTTCCTTTTAATGCCACTTCAGGTTGTAGTCCCTGGACCCGAGCTCCCTTCTTTGTCATCTATAGTAATTGTGGTATTTTACAACAAACTACTCTCTAGGTAAGCATATAAAGCTTTCAAGTTTTGAATAGAAACTTGAAGCCCTATGTTACTATGCTTGAGAATGATACTTATCATGTGCCCATTGTGGCTGATTTTATTTTTCATATCTTGCAGCTTTTCTTCCACAAGAGCGTAGACTCTAGCAGTGATCTCCTCATCATTGTTGTTGTTTTTAACCTTAATCACCAGGTCCTTCTCCATTTATTCTAGCTTGGATTTTAAGGGCTCCATGGCTTCCTACATCTCATTCAGGTTCTGCTTCATGGTCTTAATTTCCTCACTAAGTCATTTCTCCATGATAGCCCCGTGATCCTCTTTGCTTTTAGGAATTCTATCATCAATATCAAACCCTATCATAGTTTTGTGATCAGGGTTCATTCTCTATTTTTTATTTTTCCTATTTCCAACCTTCAATATTGGCTACTCAATCTATTCCTCATTGCCCTTACCATCATTCATTTCCTCATTATTATCCTCCTTGTCCTCTCCCTCTTTTCCTTCTTCATCTTTTTCCACCTCTTGGTTCCCAGCTTCATAATCCCTATTCTCATCATCATCAGTCATACTTGTATCCTCCTCATTTGTCTAGGTGTCCTCCTTGCTCAACTGATTGTCTTTATCACTCACTAGAGACTCCTCATTTATCTCTTGAGATTCCTCTTCAGTCACAGGTGTATCCTCCTTATCCTCTTTTTGAATCTCATCTTCATTACCCTGACTATCTAGGGTTTGGTCTTCAATCTCCTCCTGCCTTTCCAGATTCACCTTCTTTTTGGTTCTTACCTTTTTCTTCTGGCTCTCTTTTTTTTTATCCAGGTTAACTTGCTTAGCATTCCCTTTTACCTTTTTGGGGATGGGTTCTAGGATTTGGTTTCTAGCATATTCTAAAATTAATAGAATAAGCCCAACATGAAGCACTGGGTTACTCACTTTTTCCCTATGCTCCATGACACTATTATGCAATGAGCTTAGAATATAAAAGTGAAATGACACCTTTTTGTTGTGCCTAAAATGATTTTCCAAAACAAAATGGAGGTTGTAAATTTTGGAGTAGAGACCATCCACGGTGAAGTACTTGATCATCACAGTCAAAATTTTCACCTAGTGAGTCTTAATTTTGTTGATATCCACATAATCCCCCATCCCTTTTCTCAAAAGGGCTTCTTCTTCTTTATTTTTTGGGAATATTTTGAAGGCTTGAGTCCCAATCCACTTATTGTCCCTATAAAACTTCATGCCTTCGTAGGAAAGGCCCGTAATTTTTGAGATTATGCTCATAGTCAAAGAAAAGGACTTTCCCCACATATTCACCTTTCTGTTCTTCCATCTGTCTGCAAATTTTTTAGTTATTTCTTTGTCCCATCCATGAAGGTTCCCTAAATACTGGGTCACACCACCCTTCTTTAGCCTCTTCTAGACTTTCTTCTTTTGTTTCCACTTCATACAGTCAATCGGCTCCTCCCTCTTCAGACCACCCCCATGATGCTCAAAGATTTCTGAATTTTCAAAGAGTGAGAAGGCTGGAACGCAAGACACTGAAAGGAAATACTATTGTGATTTTTTTGTTTCAAAATGCTCACTAAAACCCACAAACCATGCGAAGTCATAATATTCATGAATATCACGTCCCTTGGCTGACATCTATCGTGACACTTCATCTTAAGTGATGTTCTCATCATTAATTATGTTTATTAATCAAGCCTTCAATATGGTTAATCTTATCGTACCTGATAAGATGTAAAATCTCCATATTGAGATCTACTTCCTCTCGATGATTGGATGACATAAATTTGACCCCACATTAGATAAGTCAACCATTGGCTTATTTCCTTCCCTAAAAACATGGGTTATGTGACTTTCTTTACAAAGGAGCATTAAAGATTTTATTTTATCAATTATGTGGCTAATTGTCCAGGAAGCCTCATAATTACCCTTAATATAGTTTATTATGTTTAGAGAATCTCCCTCTAACCAAAAATTTGAAAAACCCATTGTTGGAAACAATTGTTTAATTGTGTATTGTCCTTGATGTTACACAAATGTCATATCAGTCATCAGACAGAGTCTACCGAGCTCAGAATGTTCAGCAAGGCAGTTGACAGAGTCTACCGAGCTCA